>ML780498.1:1559064-1574080 GCA_009831015.1 Picea engelmannii | reverse complement strand
ACTATCTGAGCTTGAGTTACTATACCACTTCCATTTTTCTAACTACCTAGATTGTTATGCTCGCTTCCCTTACTAATTACAATCGAAAAAGTTTCTTCAGATCTTGGAGATGCACAAGGGGTCGTGGGTTTGATCCAGAGTCTAGCCTGAGTGGGATCTTCTTCTACTGGATCGAGTTGACCTTTTGTGTGCGGTATGATCTGGAGTATTACACTAGTGTCTCTTTCTTCAAACCCATTGTGTTTCTCTTCTTTATTGGTCATGGTCCTCTTCCTACTATATTGAAATCTCTTTCCATTGTGTAATACCCTAATCTCTTCTTTTGTTGCACCTTATTCTTCTCTCAGCATCGTCAACTCATCAATTCCTCATTCATTCTTCCCTACGAAACTCAGACCATTCTCTAGCCATCCCCCATCTCCCCCTATGCACAAATGTGCTTAGCTACTAGTGAAATCATATTCCATCTTCATAACTCCCTTATCACACAACAACATCTTAATCGAAGTAGATAACGAATTCAAGTATCTTCCACATGAACCCTTAAATAATTCCCTCTCTATGGTACTATATGATTGAGTGCAATCTATAACAAGCTCAGTAATGTAACCCCCCAACATAGTATTCATTCATAAATCTATTGCACATGATACTCGATTACTTATGGCATTGACTTCCCGAAGAAACTCAAGAGTCCAATTTCTCAGAACAACAGTGTGATATCTTCTATTATGTTCCACTAATCTTTGTATCCACTCTGCCAAAACATTTGGGAAATCAACAAAGAAAATTTCATACAAATCTATAAACACATATCTTTGTAACCATTCTTTTGTATTGATCCATGGGTTTTGATTCTGATCTACTGCAAACTTGATCTCTGTTACATCTAACCATTGTCCAATATACTCCTTAGTTGGTCTCCACATTCCCCTTAGTCACAGATCTCGGTCCTGACAACAAAACCATTTGTTTCCGTGTAGTGGGAAGACCTGGGTTTCAACATTAATTCACCAACAAAACCCTAAAGATATTGGCCCTTTTTGCCTCACCCGCAAGAAGATGAAGTCTCACCCGAGGTATCTATGGAAAATGCAAGAACCAGATTTCTGCATCCATGGAGGAATGGGAGACATTAATCAGATTCGTCCTACTTAACATTCATTCATTATACCATTCATCATGCACGTAGAACCATATCAACATATAAAAGATTCATATTATCCATCCATACATTATGTATGCGCCATAAATAGAACTGAAAATAAAACACATCACAACAAAACATGCACTAGAACAAAGAGGTTCACCCCAAACTGGGCTACGTCTACAATGGTAGGATTCTTATATTATCATTCAACATCATTTCTTACAAAAAGTGCACACTGTGCTTGTATATAATATCTCAGTTCTACCCACATTCCCTTGTCATTTGCGCCTACAGTACGCACATAGCTCTTGACTAATATTCAACTTATTTCATACTCATCCGCTACTAACAACCAACCAACAATAATGAACTCTCAGTAACGAACTACCTCTACCCTAAAAACCCCTTACATATTTATATACATTTACATTAGGACTTATCCTGTTACAAAGTGGATAAAATGTCTAACTACTCCTAACTAACTTCCACCTTTCACACGCGTTGACTCCTGAAAATGCGCTAACTATCTTCCTTTCTCTCGTGTGCGTCGCTCCTTAGTCGAAATGTCACGTGGTTTACTCGTGCAAAAATACCAACACTTGTCCCAAAATGACGTGCTCCAACATTGATGAACTAAAATCCATTTGTTAGTTATAAATTATAAAACTGAATCCCCTCACAGCAAGCAAGGAATAACAAATTAGATAAGAGTAATAGAATTCTCAATCAATGATATAACTTTTATTTCCACGATGGATATACCCCGCATACACTAACACTTCAGGCAGGAAGATTATGTGACATGAGACATTCATAACTTTTAAAGACATTTGATTCCGAAGATTTTAACTGTAAATAGAAGGCAATTTGTTTGCATTCTGTCAATTTGACAGCTTTATTATGGGAAAAGAAAGCGAGTAGAGTAGAGTCAATTAGTATTGATTGTGAGAAATGCTCGTCGACTGTAGAAGCTGGTGTTTTTGTTTAGGTTTGCATTGGTCTTTCTGTTATAGAAGGCATTTTGATTTAAAGAAATTTCGACCATAATTGATAAAACTTTATATTATCAATATTAAATTTTATAAATTTTGATTTAAACCATGTTTTAACATGTAACGGTTCTATTAAGTATAAACTAATTCAGAAGGTGGTAATTTAGGGGAAAAAAATCTAAATCAACCAGGTAATTCAAACATAGAAGTAACACAATATTAATATAAGTATACATGTGCCTAAATGAAACACTTTAATTGATGTTATCTTTCCCTATGAAATATGTTGATGCATGATGGACACGTGCCTTGCCTTACCTACAGAAGCATTGAGGGGAAGCAACTGGCTCTACATTTGCCTGTCTTCTAACTATTCCACAATATTGGATGATGCATATTGAATAGAACAAAGAAGCCAAGGAAGCGATTAAAACAGGGAGGGACGACCCCTCCGAAATTCTTCTTTATAGCAATGAAACATCAATCATGAGAGGAGATTCCTAATGCCCATTTTTATTGCTTTGTTACTGCACACACATGGCCTGATTTCTATGGTCATTTTATAAAAACAAAAAATCAATAGCTATATTTCCAACACATCGGAGCACATCCCATCACCTACATAACACATCCAAGAAACATAAAATAATGACTGGTAAGTACCCTCTCACATTATCCTCCTACAATGAACAAAAACATTAATGTGGCAAGGAATGACACTGTTAACCTGCACAATGTATCCATTAATAATGTTACTATGGATTTTTTATAAGTTCAGGAGGTTTATAACACAATAATAATAATATGCTTCTAAAGCATAACAATCTGCCTATTTGTCTGTGCTAAGTTTTTTGTGCTTCCTCTTGTAAACAACTTTGATAGTATAAAAAGAAAATCATGTCTAAAGTGCTTTCAAAAAGAAAGAAACAAAGTCAATTCTAGCAATGAAAACTAGTGGAAGAAAACATTGTAATGTAGTTCTCGTCGGGATAATCACACCCCTCATGCCAAATGGTCGAGTTCAAATCACCAACTAATGCAAAAAAATATGAGATGGTGCAGATACCTGGCATGGGAAGAAACATGATAAATATTCCTTCCATAGGAAAGTTCAATGAGTTGAACAAAGATGTGAAGGTACACGCATAACCAGTACAATAAATTTTTTATGTGATTTTGTTGGTGTTTTTCGCTGAATTATATCGTCTGTTTGTAAAGTTATGACAATTCAAAAAATGAAGTTTGATACCTGCTCTGAATTTGGAAGAACATAAGAATTCACAAGTATGTTTATGATGTTACTTATCTAGATGCTTCAGCTTCCGTCAATGTCCATGTCTACGAGTTGTCGTCTATGTCCATGTCTACTAGTTTTCTCTGGGTGCTACTCGGTTGTTTATGATGTTGTTTATCTATATGCTTCAGTTGTCGCCTATGTAACTATTGATCGGTTCGGTTGGTTCACCCAACAAAGTTCAGATATCAGATTCATGGAATATTCATCCCTCGAAGTATTTAGATGGTTGTTTGCACTAGACAGATGTGCTAGCATCCCACCTTCAATTCATGTTCCCCTTCTCATATTGTTCCTCTGTGTGAAGGCCACTAAAATTAGGAAGTAAAGAGACTTTAAGAAAGAGGGAAATCCAAAACTCATAAGGAAACAACCAGAGTGCCCAGCCCGGTCAACAAACACCCTTCACACTTAGACTCACTAACTAACTTAAGTTCGAGCCGGATGAGGGAAAGGTTGGGTTTTCACGCACTGTAATGGAAAGGGCAATCCATAACTCCTAAGGAAGCAGCCAAACCACCTAGCCCGGTCAGAAAACAACAAACACCCTTAGCACTCAAATCACTAAGTAGCAAACACCCTTCGCACTCAAAGTCAAATAAGACATTGCATTTTTCAATGCCAAAACCATTGTCTCAACAATAAAAGATTAATCTTTGTATCCAATCAAATATCAAGAAAATAAATTTAAAACAATTTAAAATATAATATTTTGTTATAACTTTGGTTAAATTTCATATGTTCCAATAAGTCAACAAAAACCAATACCGAGTCAATGCCAATCCAATGCTACACACTGCCTTAACAAATAAAATAATAAGTTCCAATAGGTCAACAAAAACTAATACCCGGTCAATGCCAATCCAACGCTATATACTGCCTTAACAAATAAAAATAATAATACAATGGATATTGCATAATGATCCTAAGATAACTCGCTGCCATATATATATATATATAAGAATTTCACTATCCATATTTTCTATATATTTTTTGGAAAAATCTGCGAATCTAAACTAAGAATAAAGATAACCACAAGTTACCATTATAGTTTTGGTGTGAACTTAATGGAGTAAGGAAGGGACATGTCAAAAAGGTGTCTACAACATTGCATATAAAATCATTCACATATATAATATAAGTAATCCAGTAAAATTGAGTCTAACGCTAGTGATGAATAATAAAGTTGAATTGACTAATCACACATAAGAGAAGTAAAGGTCATTAATTATTATTTAAATTACATGTATAGGTAAATTGACAATAATTGGATTGGGAAATGATATCATTTCCTTAGGTTTAATCGAAACCCATAAATTTTAGTGTTTTTTAAGCATAGGGAGGTGATGTATTAAGGTGGGGAGAAAGGGGGTAAGAGCCATGCTCATGTTCTTGATTGTTCAACTACCTGCTTGAAGTTCACTGTAATTAGGTTTTGTTTCATTGGACTTGGGAAAAACGCCACCTCACTCAAGAATTTTTTTTAAATATTAAATGAATGAATGCATTTTTATTTCATAAAAGATACTTTCAGACCAAGTTATATCTAAAAGTCAAAATAAGTACAGTCATTTCCATCTTGTTTTTCAAATACCAACGGTTTTCAAAAATGCCAAAATCTCCAAAATAAAATAGATGTTGGAGGAATTTGTTGACTTGTTGAATGTAGAAACAAAAATTCAAGGAAGAAACCAAGGTGGGGCCCATCCTCTTCAAGTCCATATTTTGTTACCTTTGCTACCAACTCAAGACACTGAGAGGATTGTTTCTTGACGATAATGTAGTGGTGAGTATTTTCATGGTCAAGGGAGGAGCCCGTCACTTCTGAGAACATCTATGACTTCGTCCACATGTTAAGGATATAACCAAGAAATTAAATAACTAACGAGATCAAGAAGGCAAAGAAGATGGGAGAAAAAGGCACGAAGTCAATTCAAATAATATGTACATCAATAATGTATATATAGTACACATTGCACAATTTTCCTCTAATGGTATGACCGTTAGGGTAAAATAACAAACTCAGATTAGAGTTTTCAACATCCCTCCTTAATCATAAGTTCATTCTTGCCTGAAAAACCGCCACTTCTTGACAACTAGTAATGTGTCAAAAAAATATTCATAGGGCTTAAGATGCTCTCTGAACCCTGAAAACAATAGCAAAAGATGTAGGCTTCTACTAAATTGATGGTTTAAGGATGACCACAAACTCTGAATAGAGAGATGATAACTCAAGAAAAGACCCCAAAAATGCTCTCGAAATAAAAAAAAATTGCAGAAGCAGAAAGTCTTTTACTAAATGGCATGGTTTCAAGTTGACCATAAACTAACCAAGAAAAGGTATGAAATCTCAAAAGGAACAACTCCAAAAAGAACAACTACAAATGTTGATGATGCTCTCTAAAAATGTAACAAGAAGAAATTCATATCTTCTGCTTAATTGGTAGTTTCAAGCTGACCACAAACTATCAAGAGCTCAAAAACTATGAAGAGATGGTTTCAGGATTACCACAAACCAATAATATGATTGTATGTTCAGGAACAAGGTTGCATATTTGATCATCTATTCACAGGCTCTAAAAAATCTTGGAACTTGAATGAAAACTTTAGATTTCCCCCTTGTCAGGGACAAGTTATAGCCAAGAAAGTAAATAACTAACAAGATCAAGAAGGCACAAAAGATGGGTGGAAAAGGCATGAAGTCAATTCAATTAATATGTACATCAATAATGTATATATAGTACACATTGCACAACTTTCCTCTAACGGTATGACCGTTAGGGTAAGATAACAAACTGAGATTAGATTTTTCAACATCCCCCCTTAATCATAAGTTTGTTCTTTCCTAAAAGACTGCCACTTCTTGACAACTAGTAATGTGTCAAGAAAATATTCAGAGGGCTTAAGATGCTCTTTGAACCATGAAAAAATAGCAGAAGATGAAGGATTCTACTAAATTGGTGGTTTAAGAATGACCACAAACTATGAATAGAGAGTTGATAACTCAAGAAAAAGAACCCAAGAATGATCTTGAAATCAAAATCTAGTAGAATAAGAAAGTATTCTACTAAATGGCATGGTTTCAAGTTGACCATAAACTAACCAAGCAAAGAACAACTACAAATGTTGATGATGCTCTTTGAAAATGGAACAAGAAGAACTTCATGTCTTCTGCTTAATTGGTGGTTTCAAGCTGACCACAAACTATCAAGAGATCAAAAACTATGAAGAGATGGTTTCAAGATTACCACAAACCATATCAACAACAAACCAATTAATAAATTGATTGTATGTTCAGGAACAAGTCTGCATACTTGTTCCCCGTTTGATCATCTATTCACGGGCTCTAAAACAAACTTGGAACCCAACTGAAAACTTTAGATGTTATTCCCCCCTGTCAGGGACAAGTTTTTCACATTCCCTTGACCATAATGTGTATGATTTCCACAATGCATACAACGATGAAGATAAAACACTGATCTTTCATATGTCCAACTTTGTCACAATGTTGGAATTTCAATATTATTCATCAACTTAATTGACTTCACTAATTTTGTTGTGAGTAGAAAGAGAAAGTTTCCAAACAGAAACAAGTTTAGAATGGTTTTTATTTTGCTGCAGATCTTCTTGCTTCTTGCTAGAGTTGTGACTCAAGCTGTAAAAACTTAAGTGTATCTTTTGAATTCTGTAAACAATTTTAATGCAAGAGAGAGTTGTATTGTCAATTGTGTCTGTGTTGTCATCAGAAGACACAAGTAGAGTGTTTGGTAACTCTACCAAACCATTAATTTGAGCCATGAAAATAGAACAAAAGGAGAGCTTCTTGCAATTCCACCCTTTTACAATAATCCAACTCAACAATAGAAAATTTAAACCCAATAGAAGTGYATTGKCTTCAACAAAAAATGCACCCAATTACAATCATAATTCAATTCGACGGTATTTGATACTTACAAAAGGAACAACAGTAAGTATCACAAATAAAAATTTTGAACATACACAAKTCCATAATGCAGGAGTTGAATTATTCTTTAAATTTYYTGATGGTATGGATGTAAATTTYTGAAATCTATAGACATTGGCTTGATCTCTAGTTACACAGGCTCCACTTGCAACTTTCTTCCTTGCTTTCATTAATTACTTTGAAATTTATTTAATGAAATCGCTTCACCTCATAGTGTGTTGATACASAAGCAATCAAATATCAACTCATTCTTTCCCTTTTCACAATGGCAATCCCTCACCATCAATTACAAATCACTTGTTGCAAGCTTAATCCCTTTCACATGCAAAAACTCTTTAAATGGATGATMWACTTAGTTTTAACACCAAACCCTTGATTGTTGTAAATCCAAGCCAATACAATCAAAGGATTAACCCTAAATACTATAGGGTAAGCTTTTAAAGACTTTACAAATATCTTTCAAAAATAATTCTAAAAATCTGAATATAAGTCATTTTGTAAAGATAAGGGTTTTTGTTTGGAGTTATAAAATCCTTTGATTTTTGTAATGGATTTTTAAATAGTAAATATACCAATTGTCTTTCTTTGATTCATAGATCAGAACAATGTATTGTTGCACCAAGTAAGAATAGAGTCATTATGTATTATCTCTCCCAAAAGGCTGATCACCACATCGAATCTCCTCGAGTCTAGAAACCCACTCGAGAATTAGATGGTCACAAAGGAGGAAAGGCACTTCTTCATGGAAGAGAAMTCCCTAATTACACAATTCTCARCAAATAGCTTCTTCTCATAAAGGTGGCTCTTGCRAGGCTTCTTCCTCACCCCGCTTAATTTTCCCTTTTCCCTTTCCRACCATATCTCTTATTGTTCTTCATCTCGGGGATAGACTTCATATTGATAMATTTGTGCCATTGGATATTGCAGTATGCACACCACCCACCATTCGGGTTCTGCCAAAAATTTGATCTCAGTTGRAAAATTAAAAGGACGAGAGAGACAAACAAACTATAGACTTGATCACTCGAGATMTTCAATCAACAGAGAAATAACTCATACTCAATCTTTTTTCCAAACACACCAATTTTTGATAAGACTCTGTTTTGGGTTGCATGAATTATCTATCTATCTATCTMTCTATATATATATATATATATATATGGCACCAAAATTTCATAGGGTAACTAGAACTTCAATGGACAACATTTTTTTTATATTCAACAGAGCCCTCCTCATCTAGCTCTTTTCCAGGATGGACAAAAGCCCTTTCGTCTGGCTCTTTTTCTCTTGTGCATGACCTCTCAACACAATATTCTTCCACTCAGTTCTTGTATATATATATATATATATATGGCACCARAATTTCATAGRGTAACTAGAACTTCAATGGACAAYWTTTTTTTTATATTCRACAGAGCCCTCCTCATCTARCTCTTTTCYAGGATGGACAAAACCYCTTTCGTCTGGCTCTTTTTCTCTTGTGCATGACCTCTCAACACAATATTCTTCCACTCARTTCTTGCAGACATACAAGAAAAAAATGACAATTCTTCCCTTGCSTGTGACTCACAGATCCCTTGATTGTCACGAAAAAGGACACTGATCTAYGATGGTGTCAAACCTTTCTTTGTACTTTTACAAATAATATYCTCTACCCGTGACTATGAATATTCCCCATAGTGTTGTTTGTGCATTGTAGTCSTCCGCAAAATCTCCTGCTCTCAATGGTTTCATAGTATGGCCTTCTTTGTTCTTGGTTTATTTTGTCTTCATGCTTCAGCCATTCTCACATTCGGCCATCATAATCCCACATGCACTAAGATAAAAAAATGTGCTCTGATACCATTGTTAAGAATATAGCCAAGAAAGTAAACAACTAGCAAGATCATAGGGGCAAAGAAGATGGGCAGAAAAGACACGAAGCCAATTCAATTAATATGTACATCAATAATGTATATAGTACACATTGCACAACTTTCCTCTAATGGTATAACCATTAGGGTAAGATAACAAACTGAGATTAGAGTTTTCAACACCACCTTTGTGGGTATTAATGGAAAAATATCATATTTACGAGTGATCAAAATTTCGACATGTCATGAACTGCAGAAGGAATAGGCTCGGTAATTCGGTGGTTGGAGATTCATGGTTGTGGGTTGCAAGTCTCTCCATTGGAAAAGTGCCTGAGAGGATGATAATGATTTGGCGTGTGATGGGATTTGGCAATAATGATTGAGTTTGTCAAGTTGATGAGTCATGAAGGAGGGGTGGTTTCAAAGAACAAGTGAAATGGAAATGGTGCTTGGAATTTGATGGTGTATGGGATGATATGTTTTAAGAAATGTTATCTATATACATACCTTATTAAAAAATGGGGTTTTTAAAAACAAAGTAGTATGGATGACCGGTATTCTGGGATGAATGGTATTTTAGAAAATCTCTCCCTTAACATATGTCTTCATAATAACATCAAATTTTGGTTTCACATATTTCCATCCACGCTATCATTTTATGTCGGGGCCATTTTGAGGGCCTAAATGAAGTTTTTTTCATGATTAGGCACTTCAATTATAACATAATGCTCTGATTGAGCCCCCAAAATTAATCTCCTCATCTATACCTTTCCAATTAGCTATCGTGCACCCCAAACAGAGATCGTATTCCAAAGTTACATCCCCGAGAATTTGATGCACCAAACTACCCAAAACAGGGTCCACAAAATTGTTGGCTTTTCATCTTCCTGGGTTAGGGTTTTGGATTTTCTTTATGTTAGAAAGGCCTTTGGAGCCTCATTGTAACAATCATCTTCTTGTGAATGAGCATAGCTGTCACATATATTCTCAGAGATAAGTGGCCACCATTCTAGTGAGTTCATTCACTTTGTATTTTACAGTTCTGTACATTTCGCTCATTAATAGAAATTGTGTATTATTGTATATGTATGTTTATTGTTATATCTATGTTATATTATTGGATATCTGATATATATATGTGTGTGTGTGTGTGTGTGTGTGTGTGTGTGTGTGTGTGTGTGTGTGTGTACATTTCTTTATTATATCTCCTCTCTCATTGCATGCCGAAAATAATCCAGATCAGTCTTATCAATAGTTCTATAAACCTACTTTGTCGATAGGTGTTATCTGATAGCGCGACGAAACCCAATGGTTTTTATCCGTCTACATTCAACCTTCTATGCTCTTTCCTACTCTCATTTCCATTCTCCTTTTAAATTAGAAAAACAAATAGTAGACTCGATCACGGGGCCGATCGAGCAACCATCTAAGTATATATTTATGCCCCTAAGACTAATAATTTCTCTACAGGGATAATCCCAAAGTGCCAAATTGCGAAACCCCGAAATCGCGAAACAGGCGTATCACTCAAAGTTTTGGATATCGAGATTTCGGCTACCGAGAGATAGATATGTCACAGACTCTCGTCATCAGGAGTCCCGAAGTGCCAAAATACGAAATCCCGAAAACCCGAAACAGGCGCATTACTCGAAGTAATGGATATCGGGATTTCGGTTACCAGGAGATGGAGAAGTCATAGACTCTTGTCATCAAGAGTCCCGAAAATTCAAAATGTGAAATGGAGAAATGATCTAAGCCATTGGATCGGGGTGTGATCTGGGTTGTTAGATCCAGGAGGTGAATGTGATAAACCACGTCAGCTAAGGACACGTGGCACAATTAGGCAATGATAAGTGTCAAGCTGATTCGACATTTCAGATACATGTAAGTCACGAATGAGAGTGCCACGTGGCAGCTATTCGACACGTGTCAATCCACGTGTGATGACAGCAGCTTTAGATCACGTCGGAAATTTCTATTTCGGGTTTTTACATAGCAAACAAAAACTCCACCATCACGATGTCTCGAATTCCGAAATGTTGAAAGAGACCATTGTGAGTCTCGAAAAACTCAAAGGGAAAAACGCCGAAATCACGAAACATGATGTCGCGAAATGATAAAGACTCCATACCAGAGTTTCGGAGACCGGGAGTTGGAGGAGTCAAGAGTGAAGACTCTTCATCTCAGGAGTCCCGAAATCGTGAAACCCGAAGTTGCGAAATGTCGATTCACCGAAAAGGGAAACTCAGGAGTATGAACCATTGATCCAACTCCATTTCAAAGTTTCAGATACCGGAACTTGGAGGTGTCAAGAAAACTTCACCACAGAAACGCCGAAGTCCCGAAATGCGAAATTGCGATATACAGTTTCGAACTAGCCGATGGTCACCGCCTGTGGTCCCATGGGGGAAGGAGATAGTACAGACAAGCACCTTTTCGGAGTTTCTGGGATTAGGACATGGAGTGTAACAAATCTTTACCCTAGGGATACCGAAATACTGAAATGCGAATTGGCGAAACAAATGCAAGATCACATGAATTCAATCCAACGATGCAGGTGATCTTAGGCATGATCGGAGGGCTAATGTTGTTCCTCGCAGTCTAACTGCTAGAAACCATTGATGATCTCTATCAGAGGATTCGAAGAAACCTCTGTGTGATCGCCAGAGAAGCTGAAGGGTCTCCAAGCTTCTTCCAGTGAATGATGATTATTAAAGGGATTGACAAGTGGATGAGCATTGAAGTCTGTAACTGAAGCAGGAAGTATGAGCTCGACTATGCCAGAGAAGACGAAGAGCCTCGACTACCATAGAGGCCGAGGAATCTCAGCATGACATCCAGTGATGCTGGATATGTGGGGAAACCGCCAGAGAAGCTGAAGGATTGCCATGATGATCAGACATAGCACTTGAGAGGTGGTAGAGATCAATGTGGTGTGGGCAGGCAGAGGGATTGTGCACATTGCATGCTCAAGGTGCACAGAAGCTATAAGTACATGGTACAGAGAAGATATGAGGTTGTTGTTTCTATTGTGATTGATGGATGTGTAAAGAAGGATGTGGAGTGAAGCAACTGAAAAGCATAGAAGACAAAAGGTGCATTGAAGAGGAATGGTGCACATAGTACAAAACATAGAAGAACAAAAAGTGCAAGGTCTGCGGGCAGGATGATAGTGAGGCAGACAGAGCGACAAAATCTTGCAGAACAATGATGAGATTGGTAAGTTGTTGTTGAACATCATATCACTATAATAAGTTTCAGAAATTCATATTGATAATCCAGGGTGGTTGGGAGGTGCTAGGGAGGACTGGTGTCCTCAGAGGTTCAAGTGGGTGCTTGAACACAAGGAGCTAGTGCTTCCTTCTAGTTTGTGCTAGAGAATCCAGGGAGTTGGTGCTTCCTTTTAGTTGGTGCTAGAGAATCTAGGGAGTTGGTTCTTCCTTCCAGTGGGTGCTAGAAAAATAGAGACTTGGTTCTCTCAACAAATTGCAACTTGCAAAATAGAGGTTGTAGCCTCACAATGAGTTGATGCTCATATGTATGATAATGTAAAGAATGTAAATAATACTTATCATATAAAGAAGAAGAGGTTTTTACCCTGTATGGGTTTCCTTGGGAAAATATATGTCTCTATGTTTCTCATATATGTGACTGATACTGAATGTGCCATTGCTTATTTCCCTGCATTATTGTGATCATCATTGAGTTCCTTGTAAATAATTTAAAAGAATCATAATTGTTTAAGCACGGTGACAAATGATTCACCCCCCCCCCTCTCAATTGTCCAACACATGGTGTGCATGTTTATCTAGCCAAGATCCAAGTCATTCGTGACTGGCTAGCCCCAACCATGATCACTGAGCTTTAAGGCTTCTCAGGCCTTACCAATTTCTATCGAGGGATAATTTTATGGATGGAAATTTATTTTGAAATGTAGAAACCTTGGCAAATCTTACTGGTCCTTTATATGTCAACTATAAATGCTTGGCGATATTTTTGTTAAAAGATTCAAATTTTCTAAGGATTTTGTATAGCTTTTATAATTTTTTGGCGATTTTTAAGGTAAAATATTTTTTTCCTATAGAATTTGGGCGAATAATTTTTAGAATGGAGAATCCTTTTTTGGGAAAAAGCATTGAAAATTAGCCCATGGGAGAAATTTATCCCCTAAAATTTTCCCTCGCAGGTTCGTGTTGGGATTCTCCCATATTGCATGGGCCCTCAGCCAAATAACCAGGGCTGGTGGCTAGGAAAAAATTGTGTGGGGCCCGTTCCAATAGAAATCGTTGGATGATTTGAAGAAACACTTGTGCTCCGCCCCAATGCTTTCAATATCTGACCTGCAAAAGCCCTTTGATATTGAGACAAATTCTTTAGACTATGTTGTGGGCGTAGTCATCACTCAACACAATGACCCCGTGGCCTATCATAGTGAGACACTATCAGATGTCATCCGTAAGTACCCTACTTAAGACAAAGAAATGTACTCCATTGTGCAAACCTGCCGCCAGTGGAGGCATTACATTCTCGAGAAGGAGACAATCATCCACACTGATCATAAGCCATTACAGTTCATGCATACATAAGGAAAATAACAAAATGATCACCATCAGAAGTGGTCCACATATTTGCAGCATTTCCACCTCAACATCAAGTATAAGATAGGAAGTACCAACCGAGTTGTTGATTACTTCACCTGACCTCCAGTCGTGGCACTCACCACAGTGCTCAATTCTTGTGGCCACGATACCTCCAGATGGCCCCACCTCTATGAGACAAATCCTGACTTTGCCCACACCTACCAGATGTTGGGCGCAAAGACAACTGTCATTAATTTTCATCTTCAGGATGGGTTGATGTGCCATCTGGGCCATCTTTGTGTTCCATCAAGAAAGTGAGCAAAGATGATTTGGGAATCCCACTATAGTCGGGTGGCTGGGCACTTCAGCGTGGAGAATACAGTGGAAGTGATGCAGTGACATTTCTACTGGCTGAAACTTCGACAAGATGTCAGCAAGTATATCTGGTCCCACACTTCTTGCGCTATTGCTAAACTGACCACTAAGAAACAATGCATGTACACTCCTCTACCTACTCCTGACAGGCCCTGGGAATCCATCTCAATGGACTACATGTCGATCCTTCCATCCACCAAGTGGGGAAATGACTGTGTTTTTATGGTTGTTCATCGCTTTTCCAAGATGGAGATTATGGTTGCATGTAAGAAGAGCATCACAGTGGAGGCCACTGTGTTACACATTATTTTCGTCATCCCTATGATCATTAATGATGTAAACCTATCTATTGCCTTTAGAGGGGTCACAGTGGCCTGAGTTCCTGAAGAGAGAAGGAAGAAGAACTTTTCCTGAGAAAAGAAATTGCTTTTTCCTATGTAAAAACCTTATAAAAAAGGAAGTTCGCAGGTTGCTATATAGGCAGGGTGCGAGAATGACAAATTCTCGCAGGTTGCTATATAGACAGGGTGCGAACAGTTAGCAGGTTGCTATATATCTAGGGTGTGAACATTCCAGCACGTGGGAAAAATGTACGGTTTCTCGAATTTTCTAGAAGGAGAAGCTTCTATGGTGAGGTGGCATCCGAACGGTTTGTATCTTACTCGTTTTCATGATTTAGTGGGATCATCCTAGCCTCCTCACCTTATCTTCTTCAGCTTATAAAAGGAGAGGAGTTCTCATGGAGAAAGTTAGCTTTTGTGTAGCTTGGATGAGCTTGAGTTTTTGTTTGGCTTGGAATTATTAGCTT
>ML780498.1:1535062-1558964 GCA_009831015.1 Picea engelmannii | reverse complement strand
TACAACAGAGCCATACATATCTCAACCAGACACATACCCTTTTAGGTGGGGTTGGGATTTCAACCATTGGGTCCCATGGATGTTGCACTATCCCTTGCGGCCACTGAGGCAGACTCGTCACATGTTCCAATTAGAGCTGACAAAGCCACCCGGTTCATTTAGCGAATCCAACACATCCACAAATAGGTTCAGGATATTTTACATAATTCTAATGCCAAGCACAAGCAACGCCATGATCAACACCAGGTTCCACACTAGTTTCAAGTGGGAGACAAAGTTTGGTTGCACTTGTAGAAAGAATGCCTTACAATGTTTCATTAGAAGCTTCTTCCACTTCGTTATGGACCCTAAACCATCACCAAGGATGTGAGTAACAATTATTTTGAGCTCAACCTCCCCCCCTTCCTTGGATTGCACCCAATGTTCAATGTGGACCTCTTTCAGCCTTATTTTCCACCATTATTGGACACCTCGGAGATAGCAGAACAATTGACACCAACATAGCTCATCCATGACTAGATGGAATAGGAATCCATTGATCATATCATGGAAACACAGGTCAAGAGCACTTTCCAACAAAGTATCCCGCTTTATCGGGTTGTCAAAGAAAGACAACTCCTGCACCAAGGCAAGTGGCTCACTCGAGGCCAAATTCAACAGAAATTTCCTCATCCGATGGGGGAACTCAATGTAATGGAGACAATTTCTCCCTAATGGGGGAGGATTGATCCAAAAGGATCTTGATGGCCACCCACCATTTCCTACTGGCTCAATTTTTTTTTTGGCAACTTACTGGTTTTAGCATTTTTCGGTATCTAAACTTCTGGGGCCATTTTGAGGACCCAAACAATTATTTTTAGTGATAGGAGACCTTAATAATATTTAAATTCTTTTATTGATCCCCATAAATGAATCTCCTCTTCATTTCCTTTCCAATGAGATATTGTGCGCCCTAAACGAAGATCGTATGCAAAATATACGACCCCAAGAAGTTGATGTACTAATTTACCCCAACAGGGCCCACATGACTTTTGGCGCTTCATCTCCTAGGGTTAGGTTTTTGGATGTCTAGGGTTTTGGCATTCATGTTTATTGTAAAAATTCCTTCAGAACCTCATTTTACTCATCCTTTTGTGAATGAGCGTAGCCATCACATCTCTTCTTAGAGATAATCTACCACCATTCTAGCAAGCTTGTTTTCAGAATGCATTTTACAGTTTTCATCTTATTTCTTATTTAATAGAAGTCAAGTTCTATTGTATATTTGTTATTGTCCATTGTTTCTCTTTGTTAATATTATAAATTTGTGGTTTCATTTCATTCCGCTCATAAATATGGATCAGCGGTATCAGAGAAGTCTACTCCTTGTCATTTTTTAATGCATGTCCCCAATGTGGTCAAGGTATAGAGAGTTAGGTATCGCGCTTGTTTCTATTGAGGAAAACTTCTCTCACACGCTCAAGAAACTATCCATGGAGGGAGAAAATAAAGACGATGGGACAGGAGATCCTTTCAAAATGTTTCTCAAGGAAGCCCTTGAGCGATAAAGGAACGATATGATGGATGTTATCTTGTGGCCTTTCACTAATTATTTTGTGGTGGTGTATCTGGATGACATCCTCGTCTACAAAAAGACTTGGGTAGAAAATTTGTTTCATATTTAGCAGGTTCTACACATTCTGCGGAAAACAAGCTAAATGCAAACTTGGAAAAATGCTCCTTTGGCATGGACAAGGTCCAGTACCTAGGCTACATTGTTGATGTGCATGGTGTGCATGTTGATCCAACCAAGATGCAAGTCATCTGTTACTAGCCATCCCCAACCACGCTCACTGATCTTCGGAGCTTCTTAGGCATTTCCAATTTCTATGACAGGTTTGTGTTGGGATTCTCCCATATTACATAATCCCTAAGTCAAATAACTAGGGGTGGTGGTAAGGAAAAATTTGTGTGGGGCCTGTCCCAAAAGAAATCCTTCAATGATCTAAAGCAGCGCTTGTGCTCTGCCCCAGTGATTTCATTACCCGACTTACAACAACCCTTTGAGATCGAGATAGATTCTTCAAACTATGTTGTGGGCACAGTCATCACTCAGCATGTCCACCCCGTGGCCTATCCTAGTGAGACACTATCAAATTTCATCCATAAGTACCCTACTTATGACAAATAAATGTACTTGATTGTGCAAGCCTATCGTCAATGGAGGAATTAAATTCTCGGGAAGGAGACACATCCACACTGATCATAAATCACTGTAGTTCATGCAGACACAAGGAAAATTGCAGAATGACCGCCATCAGAAGTGGTCCACATATTTGAGGTAGTTCCACCTCAACATCAAGTATAAGATAGGAAGTACCAATCAAGTCATTGATTTCCTCAACTGACCTCCATTTGCAACACTCACCACAATGATCGATTCTTGTGGCCACGAGACCTCCATATGGCCCCATATCTATGAGACAGATCCCGACTTCACCAACAAGTACCAGATGTTGGACACAAAACAACTACCACTAATTTCCATCTTCAGTATGGGATATCATGCCATATAGTCTATCTTTGCGTTCCATCAAGTGAGTGAGAAAAGTTGATTTGGGAAGCCCACTACAGTCAGGTGGCAAGACACTTCAGTGTGGAAAAGACAGTGGTAGCACTACACTGACATTTCTACTGGTCGAAACTTCGACAGGATGTCAGCAAGAATATTTGGTCCTCCACTTCCTGCATTATTTCCAAACTGACCACTAAGAGACAAGGCATGTACACTCCTCCTCCTACTCCTGACAGACCCTGGGAATCCATCTCAATGGACTACATGTCAGGAATTTCATCCACCAAGCAGGGAAATGACTATGTTTTTGTGCTTGTTGATCTCTTTTCCAAGATGGTGATTATGGTGACCTACAAGAAGAGAATCACATCGATGGCCACTACCAAGCTCTTCTTTGAACGAGTGTGGGTACACTTTGGGATCCCACAAACCATTATCTCAAATCAGGACAGTTGGTTCCTCAACAAATTCTAGTCGAGCCTCTGGTCACTATTGGACACCAAGCTCACCAAGTCCACTGTGTTTCACCCCCAAACAGATGGCCAAACCAAGGTCCCCAACTGGATGATCGTGCACATCATGTGCATGTACAATTCCAAGAACCACCGCAATTGGGATTATAGTCTTCCCTATGTTCATCACATCTACAACAGAGCCATACATAGCTCAACCGACCACAACCCCTTTCAGGTAGGATTTATATTTGAACCATTGGGTCTCATGGATGTTGCACTACCCCTTGTGGCCACCAAGGTGGACTCGTCACATGCTCCAATTGGATTTGAAAAATCCACCCGGTTGATGTAGGAGCATCGCCAACTCATCAAGCAAGCCAACACATCAAGCGGAGATCAGCTGGATAATCAAACCCAAATTTTTGAAGTGCTTTGGGATTGTAGCGCAAGTCTTTAATGAACCCTTTATGAAGGCACATCTGTATATTGTGTTGGACCTTGAGAATTAAGCTCTCATCCTTTGGTAGATAGTCGACATTTAATAGATTTAATGCTGGCTGATAGGATTTTAAGTCTATATTTGATAGTTTAGAGTTCGAGAGGGAAAACGGATATAGACACCCTCATTGTGCATTGTAATATTATCAACCCAGGAGAAGAGAAGAGCAAGCAGAGAATAGTGTATGAAGAACACCCATGTACAGGCATTTGAATTAATAGAATGAAGCTTTGATTCAAGCTCATGGTTTGTGTTGTTTTCTCTGTGTATTGATGTTATGCTCAGGAATGTTTTCTTTCTTGTTATGCCTTTGCTTTGTATATGTTGTGCATGTGATTTCATGTTTCAAACTGAAGTCTGGAAGGGAGAGAGAGAGTGAGGTTCAATTGTTTCTCTATCTGAGCCAGGAGATTCCTTCAAGGTGTGCAGTTGAATTCATCCGCAAGGAGTGGGTTGATGTAGGATCAATAGTCTAACTTTTGTTCTCATTCGCCCAGAAGTGGAAGTGGGTTGTTGAAGCCGTGCAAGGAGTGCATAGGCTGAAGCAGAAGTCTCAGTTGTGAATTTGAGCAAAGGGAATCAAAGACTGCTGATGCAGGAGTGCGCAGAGTTGAAGGGATTCAACACTTGGTATTTGTTGAATGATTGCCGCGAGGAACGCGTGCAAGTCCCTCTGAAAGAGTCATAGTGGAAAAGCTCAGGAGGTATAGCACCTTCGTGATATCGTCAAAGGAGAGCACCGGGTTCTTGCACCGTGAAAGGTTTCAGGCCAGAGTTACAAGTGCGTGCACAAAGATCTCTTTTACCTAAGAGATTGTGGAAGCTAAAGGAAGCTCAGGAGGAGCAAGGCCTTCGAAATTATCGAAGACTGCACAGGAGATTTCCGTGCTAAAAATTCCTTAAGAAGGGAGGAAAGAAATCGAAGGTCAGGATTCGCAGAGGAAATACGCAATTTCCCATCAGCCGTTAGATCTCGAGAAGTTGCGCAGGTTTTAAGTCCCAGCGAGCAGAGGAGGAGTCCCGGAGGAGTCATCGGATATCAGGGTCATTGGGATTTTGCTGAACAAGAGAATCGAGACCTTGTAGTTCTCGAAATCCTGAGAAAGGATCTCAGCCATTGATCATGACAGGACACGCGTCAGACATCCGGAGAAGATTCGGGGTTCAGTTCATTGGAGAATCAGGGTTTCCAAGGACATAGAACTCTTGCATGTTGGAATCGCGATCTGCGATTTCCCGACGGGAGTTTTAAACCGTCCATCGGCGAGGACACATGGCAGGATATCCTGATGAGTCGGCGTTTGGAGCATCAGAGTTTCAAAAGGCATAGAACTCTCGCATGGAGGAATCGTGATTCATGATTTCCCGATAGGATCAGAGCCGTCCAAACAGCAGGGACACGTGGTGAGAGGTCCCGGAGAGTCAGAGTTCGGGATATCGGGGTTTCTGGAGTCGTGAAACTCTTGCACAATGGAATCGCGATCCGTGATTTCCCGACACGGTCGGAGCCGTTCGATTTAAGGGACGCGTGTCCGAGGATCCGAAAGAGTCGGGGCTCGGCATTTCAAGGTTTCTATATACAAAGGAATTGTTGCATTAGAAGTCACGATTTCGTGATACCCGATAGAGCGACGAGGAAGTGGTGACGTGGAGGAGAGAGTTCACACGTGCATCGGGGATCGACATTTCGGGATTCTCAGTGACGAGAGAATCATGGCAAGAGAAGTCGTGAAACTCCGAAACGTGGTGGTCCCACAGTCGTAGCACTTCAGTGGAGGACAGGTGTCACTCCATATCGGGGATCGAGACTTGGAAGGGTCCGTGAACTATTGCAACGGGAATCACGATATCCCGATACGTGATTTCCCAATCACCATAGGAGTGTGGGCCATAGGCGCCAGAGCAAAGGACAGGTGTTGAATGGTCAAGCCATCGCAGGAGTCAATGCCAAGTGGCATCGGGGATCGGAGAATGCGAGATTCCGAGAGCGTAAGTTCTACACACTCCAATTCCGCGAATTTCGAAGCTCCGATAGGGAAAGGACAATGGTCTTGTGGACCATCAGGTCACATGCGAAAGGAGTTAGCCGGAGGGAGCTAAGAGTGCAGAAAGTATCATCGCAGATCGGGAATTGGGGATACGTGAGGTGAGTGATTCACGACCTCGCAAGTGCTGATTTCTCGATGGGAGAATTCCCGATAAGAGCAAGGAACACGTGGGTGAAATTTCATCGGGTTTCGGGAATTTGTGAGACCCGAACCTGTGAGTTCAAGACTCACGATTATGCGAAGTCCGATTTCCCGATAGGGAAAAGGGAGATCATAAGGTGAGTCCTGTGGGTGTAGGAAAGTCCCTATAAGGGATTTGAAGAGTACTTCAGCTCTTCGGGCCAAAGGAAGAGAAGGTCCTGGTGGGAGCGGACGTGCCCTGGGTGGCGCGTTTGCATCACCGGTTCATTTATCAGATCCAACACATCCTCCAACAGGTTAAGGATATTTTACAGAAGTCTAATGCCAAGTACAAGCAGTGCCATGATCAACAATGGGTGCCACACCAGTTTCAGGTGGGAGACAAAGTTTGGTTACACTTGTAGAAAGGACTCCTTATAGGGCCTCATTAGAAGATTTTTCCACATTATTATGGAACCTACAAAATCACCAAGGATTTCGGTAACAATTATTTTAAGATAAATTTCCCCCCCTTCCTTGGCTTGCACGAAGTGTTCAATATGGACCTCCTTCGACCTTATTTTCCAGCATTATTGGACACCTTAGAGATGGAAAAACAGTCGACACCAAGAGAGCTCAAAACTAACTTCATGTAACAAAAATACACTAATCATATTGAGGAAACACAGGTCAAGGGCACTCACCAATAGAGGATCCATCTTTATCTGGTTGTCAAAGCAGGGAGGCTCCTGCACCAAGGCAAGTGGCTCATCCGGGGCCAAATTCAGCAGAAATTTCCTCATTTGATGGGGGAAGTCAACGAAATGGAGACCATTTATTTCCAAGGTAGGAGGATTGATCTAAGAGGATCTCGGTGGCCACCCATCATTTCCAACTGGATCAAAATTTGTTTTTGGAAACTTACTATTTTTAGTAGTTTTTCAGTTCCTGCACTTCCGAGGCCATTTTGAGGGCCCAAACAACGCCTTTTCGCAATAAGGAACCTAAATGATAGTGGAAGTCTATGATTGATCCCCCTAAATGAATATCCTCATCAATACCTTTCCAATGAGCTATCGTTCTCCCTACACGGAGATCGTATGCAAAATTTATGACCCTGGGAAGTTGATGTACTAACTTACCCCAACGGGGCCTACATGACTTTTGGCGTTTCATCTCATAGGGTTAGGTTTTTGGATGTGTAGAGTTTTGGAATTCATGTTTATTTTAAAAATTCCTTTAGAGACTCATTTTACTCGTCTTCTTGTGAATGAGCATAGCCATCACATCTCTTCTCAAAGATAAGCTGCCACCATTCTAGCAAGCTTATTTTCCGTCTACGTTTTAGAATTTTTAGCATATTTCTTATTTAATAGAATTCAAGTTTCATTGTATATTTTTTATTTTCCATTATGTATCTGTGTTAATATTATAAATTTGTGGTTTCATTTCGTTCTTCTCATAAATCTGGATCAGTGGTATCAAAGCGATCTGCTCCTTGTCGTTTTTATTAATGCATGTCCCCGACACAGTCATGGTATAGAGAATTGGGTCTCGAGCTTGTTTCTCTTGAGGACAAATTCTCTCACACACCCAAGAAACCATCTGTTAGGGTTAGAAGTCACTCCTGGATTGATTACAGGAGAAAAGCCCAACGCCCATCAGTTTTATGTCACGATTTGTTTAATGGGATGATCAGATGGGTGAAGACTCAAGATAATATAGCTTTAACTCGGGAAACTAGGCCTGGTATGTAGAAGGCAAGGGAGGTCTTGATCCAACTTCTGTTAGGGAGTTGATTAAAGGGTGGTAGATGGAATACTTGTGAGAAGGGTGAGCAAGACTGCCTCAGGCAAGAGGCCTTCGGAAGCTTGAAGAAGAAAAACTCAGAAGCCAAGATCCTCTTGGTCTAGAGTTTCAAAGAGCTGAGGGGTGACTCGACTGAATCCTTCAATTCCAAGTCGTTTCAGCGCTGAGAACATCACAAGAACTGATTAGAAACAATGTGACTATTACAGTGATCCAACCTACATCATCTTATAACATCCACAACTCGAATGGATCCTCCAATTCCGAGTTGTTCTAACACAGTAAACAAAGAAATGGAAGGGAAGATGACATCCATAAAGTAAGAAATCTCAAATGCCTTGTACATTAACTAGAGTGACCAGCACTTCATCAAAACCTTACAATCGAGAGCTTTGCTCAACCATCGATGCTTACAAAAATACAAAGATTGAATCTATATACTCAGGAAAATTCACCTCACAGAGGCGTGCCCAGTCACCCAAGGCTTGGTGTCCCTTCAGTCAAACTCGTACCAATATCTTTCTTTAAGTGCCACCTTAACTACGCATGGCTCCTGTAAGGAGGGTAGCTGAGCCATTAAGTGCTCGGTTAGCGTGTGCAAACTTCTCTGTCAAGTTGAGGACTTCGGCATGGCTTCTTTGAGAAAATCGATACACAGGACCTCTGCGAGTAGGCGGCTCTCCAGACCCTCCATTCCCCTCACTTAATGAATGAAAAGAGGTTTCAACCACCCGCTCTCGCCTTCATTTACTTCAATGCTAGAAACATTATTGAGATCGGGTCCGATGGCGCCTGGAGATCGCAGTGATCCCCTTTGTGACTGAACTCAGAGCCTTTGGCTTTCTTTACATAGCTCCTTCTTCCTCCAAGTGACCACGGACCATGACCACGTGCCTATTCCCAAGGCGCTTTCGGCGTTCGTGAATATGAAGGGGCTGATCCTTGCTGATCGAAATCGCGATGAGCGATATGCCGAGACGGCTTAATCTGGCACCACGCGTCCCTCTAGATCTGAGGACTCTTAACTCTCTCGACGCTACCGTGGGCTCGGGTCCGGGATTCTCCCAGCACCTCACGCATTGGAATATAACGAAGCTGCTCTTTGCGTCTTGGAGTCGCGATGGGCGAAACACCGAGATGGCTCAATTTGTTGCCAGGTGTTCCCTTTAGATGGACGGCTGAAAATGATTCGTGATGTCGTGGGCCCCAGTTTCAGCGCTTTCGGCACTGTCGGGGTTCGGGATTTCACGATGTTCAAAGACATAAAAACTTCACCCTTTGCACTCGCGACTGCCGAAAAGCCGACGTGACCAGATCTCGTGCCATGTGCCCTTTGGGATGAATGATTGTCATCCATTCCTGAACATGCTATGGGCGCTATTCATTGCGCTAACATTGGCGTAGCTTTGCTAATCGCGATTTCCCACCCATCATTGATTTGATTCTTTGGATACATCCTGAATATTGAAATCAGAGTGCCCGCTCGCTTGACCTGGGCCCGAAATGGAGTTCTTCTATGTGCTGCGCTTGGGCACTTCTCGTACAACCTGTAGACCCGGATATCCCTATGTCGAAGACAAGTAATGTTGCTATCATTAGGCTCCACGAGGGATAGAGTCGTCCCTTTGATGCTCTAAGGACTCATTTTGCAGTTCCAGTGCCTTGCTGATGGGCTATGGTGTCATTATTAAGTCGAAAAATAAAAATGAAAATGAACAAAGAAACAAAAAGGACAATATTTACAAACAAAGGAGCCATCTGAGACTCAAACAAAATATTTCTTTAGAAAATGCCCATTCACTGGGCTGCTGAAAACTTCTTCACCTTCCAAACCTCACAACCTGTACATGTTATTTGAGAAATTCTCAAACATTTTGAAAGGCCCGATCCACAGGGCTTCAAATTTTTTGTGTTTGCCCTTATCTTGCTTAGGAGCATCCCATTTCAGCCCCAGGTCTCCTATCTGGAACAACTCCTTCTTGGCCTTCTTATAGAAAACTTGCTTGATCTTTCGCTTATGGTTCTGAATTCTGTCCACTTTCTGCTCCCTAGCCTGCTGGACCTCCACTAGCTGATAAATCCTTCTGATCATGTCATCGGGCTCCTCCTGATGGTCCTGGATGAATTTTTCTACAGGAATGGCTAAATGAGAGGGGAAAACAGCCTCCGCTCCATAGACTAATTGGAAAGGAGAGACGCCGATAGATCTCTTTGTGGTCACTCAGTCGGCCCATAGAGAAAATTTTAATCTGGAATGCCAGGCCTTCTTGTTGTCTTCCAACAACCTTTTGATGATCCTTATCAGGCTTTTGTTGGAGGATTCTACTAAACCATTGCCCTGTGGATAATATGGGGTGGAGTGAATCAACTTGATTCTAAACTGCTCGCAGAACTTGGCCAATGGCTCGGACCCGAAAGCGGTTGCGTTATCAGTGACAATCTTACTCGGGCAGTCGAATCTCGTGATGAGGTCCTCCAGGAATCCAATGATTACCTTGTGAGAAGCACTCCTGGTAGGGATAGCTTCAATCCACTCAGTAAAGAAATCTGTAGCAGTCAGGATCCACCTGTGCTGCCCACTGGAAGCAGGGTGAATTTATCCAATGAAATCTAGGCCCCACTGTTGGAAAGGTCCTGAAACCACCACTGGATTTAACGACAGAGACTTGAGTTGTTGCTTTCCTGCAAATTTATGACATTTGATGCAAGCTCTGACCTTTTTATAGATGTCAGTGAACACGGTAGGCCAGTAGTATCCAGCCCTGAGGATCTTGTGGGATGTGGCTTTCCAGAAATGGTGCCCTCCACACAGGCCGCTGTGAAATTCAGCCACGATCATTTCGGCCTCTTGTGGACTCATGCATTTTAAAAGCACCCCCAGGGGGTCTTTCCAATATAACACTTGATCGATCAGGGAATATCTGACTGCTTTGAGCTTCAGAGCTCTTTCTTTGTTCCTTTGCAGGCCGTCTGGGGGCCGCAACTCTTGCAAAAAGTATATGACATCCTTATACCAAGGACATCGAGCTAATGGGGGCTCTCTTCGAGGGTCCATTTCAGACAGCTGACTTTGTGGAATTCCTGAGCATTCGTTTATGAAACTTATCCCCAGAGCTTGGCATCTTTCTTCAGCCAACAACTTGGCTAACCCTTGACCTTTGATCAATTTGGTGGGCCTTATTTCCAGGTCGAATTCCATAATTTTGGATATCCATTTACTCCTTCTCTCGTCTATGTCAGGTTGAATAAGAATGTCTTTAACAACAGCCGAGGGGACATAGGCGATGATTTTTTACTGCAGGACGTAGGTTCTAAAATATTTGAGAGCTTTTACTAGAGCAAAGGCCTGCTTCTCCATAGTGTCATACCTGAATTCGGCATCCCTCAATGCTCGGTTGAAATAAGAAATAGGCTGCTCTAGCCCAATGTCGTTTGTCTGTAATAGAACAACAGCCACCGTGTCAGGCGAGGCAAAGGAGAAAATAAGGAAATCCCTTGAGTAGTCGGGACCGATAAGCACAGGAGCTTCAGTCTGAGCCTTCTTGATTTGTTCAAAGGAATGTCGCGATTGAGGGGTCCACCTTACTTCGTTTCCTTTCTTCAACATGGTTGTTATAAGCTTTACCTCCTCAACAAAGTTAGGCACAAACCTCCTCAGAAAATTAATTTTATCGAGGAAATATTAGACCTCCTTCTTGGACCTCGGGATCGATAAGGCTTGTATCGCCTCAACTCTACTGGGGTCAATTCTGTCTCCTTCCGCTGATACTATGTGGCCTAGTAACTTTCCCTCCTGCATGGCGAATAGATATTTCTTGGGGTTTAATGAAATGCCAAAATTTCTGCATTTCAGGAAAACCTTCCTGAGACGACGACGATGTTCTTTATCATATTTTGAAAACACTGTACTGTCATCCAGATAAACGACCACAAATTTATCCTTTTCCCCAACAAAAGATATGTCCATGGCACGCTGAAACGTTGCCCCTGCATTCATTAATCCAGAGGGAATCTTGGCGTACATGAATGTCCCCCATGGAGTGGTAAATGTCGTCTTTTCCCTGTCCTCAGGCAGAACATAGACCTGATTGTAGCCAGAGAAACCATCAATCATGGATATCCTGGAAGCTCCTGCTACCCTCTGCAGTATGTGTTCCATATTTGGAAAAGGGTAGTTATCCTTTCATGAGCTCCTGTTCAAGTTTCTGAAGTCTACACAGAGCCAGATCTCTCCATTATTTTTCCTTACCGACACCAAGTTGGCCACCCACTCTAAGTATCTCAGCGGTACAATGATCTGAGCTTGAAGCATCTTCTTCACTTCCCTCTCCATGATAGGCAGCAGCATAGGATTGATCTGCCTCAACTTCTGCCTAAATGGCTTTTCCTCCTCCTTTAATGGGATTTTATGCTCGATGACAGAGGTGTCATAGGTTTTGAGGTTTTCATAGGTCTAGGAAAACACATCAGCAAATTCCCTCAAAAGTCCAATGTATTCGGACCTCTTCTCCTTTGTCAGACTTCTTGACAATTTGAAAAACTTGGGCTCACTCTCAGTCCCAATGTTGCACTGAATAGTACCAGTGTCATCCTCCGATGTCTCCCCTTTTACTGACACATCATTTCTATCAAAAAGTCTTTCCAAAGGAACCAGCCCTCTCGGAATATGATTGTTGGGCAGCTGCACAATGTTATGCTCTGCAATATTATTCAGAAAATTACCCCCATCAAGCTCTTGTTCGGAGACGGAGTCTTGGTCGATATGCATCTCTGAAAATTCTTCGATAGCCTCCAAGAATTTTTTGATCTCGATATCATCCTCAAATACCTTCCAATGTTTGACGTTGTCAGGTATGGAGGGCATGTATTTTACTTCTACATCATATTTGAATTTGGGTGGCAAGGGTACTTTGAAATTGCCTGCTGAGGTAGCCAAGGAATCTGCCATTGTGTTCTCCTCTCTTGGGATGAAAGAAATGTTAAATGTTGAGAAGAAACTGTCAATTAGGTCCCATACCTCATTTTTGTAACTTCTGAGTTGAGGGTGATTAGCCTGATAAGAGTTTATGACTTGTTGGACCACCAACTCTGCATCACCGAACACTGCTACCTCCTGAATTCCCATTTCTCTCGCAGCTCTTAATCCTAGAAAAAGAGCCTCATACTCTGCCACATTGTTGGTGGCTTCAAATTCTAGTTTGTACGATAGAGATATGGTTTCCTGAGAAGGTGACACAAAAACCACCCCATCTCTAGCGCCTTCCCTAGAAGAGGCTGCATCAAAGAACATTTTCTAGACGGGGGTGATGGAGGGAGGAAGTTCACGAGGTGAGGTGGGCTACTTTCTGAGTTCAAGAGGAGGCTCGGGAGCATGAGTGAGTTGGAGTAAATTGGAACCTAAATCAGTGTCTAAGGAAAAAATAGGATGGTTGGTAGGGTTGGCTTCATCATTGATTATATAGGCTAGTTGGGCTTCCCTGTATAGTCTTCTATGCTCTCCTCCAAACACTGGGATAGTAGCATATGTGAGGTCCATCTGCAAGGTTCCCCCCAGTCGTTTTATCCAAGATCTTGATAACAACATACCGAACTTGGGGGGGACATCAGCCACTACAATATCCATGACCACACTTTTCATGGGCAACTGGAACAAGGTCACGACCAGGTCTTTGATAACCCCGAGACACTGAACTTTCCTGGAGTCAAAGGAATAGAGGTCATGATAGGCTCGGGTGACTTCCATTCCTAGTTCTTCCATGACAGTTTTGGGCATGAGGTTGTGAGAAGCCCCAGAATCCATCAGGCATTTGTGCAGTACCTTGTCATATATGTTCAAGGAGGTGTAGAAGGGAGGGGATGAGTCATTCCTATCTTCTACCATAGGACCTAGGATAACTGTAGGCTTTTCATCTTGTGGATTAATGGAGTCTGTGGGAAGGATTAAGACCTCAGTTGTAAAAGCTCAGAGAAGTGCTTCTCTAACCCTTCATGTTTAATCAATTCGGTTAGGGGCACATGGATTCTAATTTTTTGAATTTCATGCTCGAAATTAAAAGAAGATGTAAGCTTGGGAATTTCTCTTATTTCAAGAACATGACTCTGGACAATGGGAGAGAGGGGTTGATCCTTATTACCTCTATGACTGTCCGCTACCTCATTAGCAGGATTCTCTGTTCTAGTGGACTGCTCAGGATCATCGGGCGCTACTGACCCTTTCTTGGAACGCAGCTCATACCTGCCTTGGCCGCCACTATTCTTGTTTCCCTTGCTCAGTTCATTTAGTTGGCTATCCATAAGAGACTCCTCATATGTTGATTGAGTGAGATGGGGAAAAGGAGGAGTGTCCCCGAAGCAATGGATTTCAGGGTCCAACTCATCAACTTCCCCTTCTTCCCCTTCGGCCACAAAATTGTTTTGAAAAGGGGGCTGAATTTTCTGGTCTTCTCTGTCTCTTCCTTTCTCTCTTTGCATAGTCGGGGAAGCAATATTGTTGGGTCTTCTGAAACCTCCTCCATTTTTGGCATTTTGGGGGCCTTTGTATGCTTGCCTCCCTTCCATTTTCATTCTCTCCATCTCTGTAGACATATACTTCACCATCCTGGTCAGTTCATCCACTTGAGGGTGAGGGACCGATGTGCCAGAAGTCGAGGTTTCCGACCTTCCCTTTCTCCTGTCTGTGTCGGCCTTGTTTCTCAGTCTATCGCCTGCTAATACATTGGATTCTACTTCTATGGATGCATCTTGCATTTGAGCTAAGGAGGTGTCTCTTCTTTCTCTCAGTAACAGACAAAAATTGAGGCCAAACGCACTAGCATAAGAGATCTTGGTCGAGGCTTCTAAAGGCTTTATTTCGGCAGGGATTTTATTATACATCTTATTGAATCTTTTGGAGAAGTCAGAGACAAAATCTCCATCCATCTTCTTCAAAGACTCGAACTCTGTCATGTAATACATGAAATCCTTCCTATCGCCCCACTGCCTCTGGAAAGCATTATCCAGGGCTTCAATCCCAGCAATAGATCCTGGAGCCAATCCTCTAAACCATTTCCTCACCTCGCCATCTAGGCTCTGGACGAAGACTCTCATCCAGAAATCTTCATTTTCAATGTTGAGGTTGTCTGCGTAACTGTAGAAAGCAACCAGGTGCTCTTCCGCAGTTATGTCTCCCTCCCCAGTGAACTTGGGCATATATTTCAAGTAATCTCCAGCAGGGAGAGGATTCATAGGATGGGGTAAAACTAGGGGAGCATATCTGGTAGCGACTATGGAATCCATTCTATTTAAAGGGGGATTGGCACCAGCCATAGGAATATTGGGTGGCGGAGAACTTGGAGGAGAAGGAGTTCACGAAGGGGCTACTGAGAATGAGTCTCGAAGTGGAGTGGGAAACAAGAGGGGATTTAAGGAGAAGGATAACAAGCTTAAGTCAGCAGGTGCTCCTCTTTGTGCAGGAGTGGGGAAATCTTCTATGGTCTTGGGTCTATGCCAAGGTACAGCTTCAGAGGAGAGGGGAGTGACAAGGATTTCTCCCTCCAATCCCAGATTAGGAGGGTAAAACTCAGCAGGAACACTCCCAAAATTCAAGAAACGGGAAACCTTTGAAGGAGGTCTATTAAGAAACTGAGGAGAAAAAGGAGTTCTCACAGAAGGAGATGGAGGATTACCTGGTTCGACAGTGGAAGCTTCTTCTTCAGAGGCCTTTCCTTTCCTGAGAACCACCTCCAGATCAGTTTCAGGTGTAGCTAGAGGCAGCTGTGGATGAGACCGCGTGTGTCTGCCTCTGAAAGCCACAATTAATAGAGAAGGTTCTCCCCAGTAGAGTCGTCACAATCGAGTTGTCACAATGGAGTCACCAGGTGCACAGTAGCAATCTTGATAATTCTAATATCTGATGCACCTTCAGAATCAGTTGATCGTTGTCGTTCAATCCTGGGGAAAATATTCAACTTCGTCCCCGGCAACAATGCCAGAAATTTTATCATTAGAAGTCACTCCTAGATTGCTTGCAGGAGAAGAGCCCAACGCCCATCAGTTTTATGTAACGATTTGTTTAATGGGATGATCAGATGGGTGAATACTCAAGACAATATAGCTTTAACTCGGGAAACTAGGCCTGGTATGTAGAAAGCAAGGGAGGTCTTGATCCAACTTCTGTTAGGGAGTTGATTAAAGGGTGGTAGATGGAAGACTTGTGAGAAGGGTGAGAAAGACTGCCTCAGGAAACAGGCCATCAGAATCTTGAAGAAGAAAAACTCAGAAGCCAATATCCTCTTGGTCCAGAGTTTCAAAGAGCTGAGGGGTGACTCGACTGAATCCTTCAATTCCAAGTCGTTTCAGCGCTGAGTACATCACAAGAACCGATTAGAAACAATGTGACTATTACAGTGATCCAACCTACATCATCCTATAACAGCCAAAACTCGACTGGATCCTCCAATTCTGAGTTGTTCTAACACAGTAAACAAAGAAATGGAAGGGAAGCTGACATCCATAAAGTAAGAAATCTCAAATGCCTTGTACATTAACCAGAGCGACCAACACTTCATCAAAACCTTACAATCGGGAGCTTTGCTCAACCATCGATGCTTACAAAAATAAAAAGACTGAATCTATATACTCAGGAAAATTCACCTCACAGAGGCGTGCCCAGACACCCAAGGCTTGGTGTCCCTTCAGTCAAACTCGCACCAATATCTTTCTTTAAGTGCCACCTTAACTACGCATGGCTCTTGTAAGGAGGGTAGCTGAGCCATTAAGTGCTCGACTAGCGTGTGCAGACTTCTCTATTGAGTTGAGGACTTCGGAATGGCTTCTTTGAGAAAATCGATACACAGAACCTCTGCGATCAGGCGTCTCACCAGACCCTCCATTCCCCTCACTTAATGAATGAAAAGAGGTTTCAACCACCCGCTCTCGCCTTCATTTACTTCAATGCTAGAAATAGTATTGAGATTGGGTCCGATGGTGCCTGGAGATCGCAGTGATCCCCTTTCTAACTGAACTCAACACCTTTGGCCTTCTTTACACAGCTCCTTCTTCCTCCAAGTGACCATGGACCGTGACCACGTGCCTATTCCCACGGCGCTTTTGGCGTTCGCGAATATGAAGGGGCTGATCCTTGCTGATCGAAATCGCGACGAGCGATATGCCGAGATGGATTAATCTGGCACCACGTGTCCCTCTAGATCTGACGGATCTTAACTCTCTCGACGCTACCGTGGGCTCGAGTCCGGGATTCTCCCGGCACCTCACACATCCAAATATAATGGAGCTTCTCTTTGCGTCTTGGAGTCGCGATGGGAGAAACGCCGAGATGGATCAATTTTCTGCCAGGTGTTCCCTTTAGATGGATGGCTGAAAATGCTTCGTGATGTCGCGGGCCCCAGTTTCGGCTCTTTCGACGCTGTCGGGGTTCAGGGTTTCGCGATGTTCAAGGACATAAAACCTTCACCCTTTGCACTCGCAACTGCCGAAAAGCCAAAGTGACCAGATCTCATGCCACGTGCCCTTTGGGATGAACGGCTGTCATCCATTCCTAAACATGCTATGGGCGCTATTCATTGCGCTAACCTTGGCGCAACTTTACTAATCGCGATTTCCCGCCCATCGCTGATTTGATTATTTGGATACATCCTGAACGTTGAAATCAGAGCGCCCGCTCGCTTGACCTGGGCTCGAAATGGAGTTCTTCTGTGTGTTGCGCTTCGGCGCTTCTCGTGCAACCTGCAGACCCGGATATCCCTATGCTGAAGACAAGTAATGTTGCTAACACCATCCATGGCGGGAGAAAATAAAGATGATGGGACAGGAAATTCTTTCAAAATGTTGCTCGAGGAAGCCCTTGAGCGACAACAAAATGAGATGATGGACGATATCTTACGTCCTTTCACTAATTATTTTGTGGTGGTGTATTTGGATGACATCCTCGTCTACAACAAGAATTGGGAAAAACACTAGCGTCATATTCAACAAGTTTTGCACACTCTGCGACAACACAAGCTATATGCCAACTTGGAAAAATGCTCCTTCAACATGGAGAGGGTCTAGTACCTAGGCTACATTGTTTATGTGCATGGTGTGCATGTTGATCCAGCCAAGATAGAAGTCATTTGTGACTGGCTATCCCCAACCACACTCACTGAGCTTCAGAGATTCTTAGGACTTTCCAACTTCTATCGCAAGTTCGTGTTGGGATTCTCCCATATTGCATGGGTCCTCAGACAAATAACCAGGGGTGGTAGTAAGGAAAACAAATTGTGGGGTTTGTCCCAACAGAAAGTGTTTGATGATTTGAAGCATCTCTTGAGCTCCGCTCTAGTGATTTAATTATTTGACCTGCAACAACCCTTTGATATTGAGACAAATTCTTTAGACTATGTTGTGGGTGCAACCATCACTCAACACGACCACCACATGGCCTATCATAGTGAGACACTATCATATGTTGTTCGTAAGTACCCTACTTACGAAAAAGAAATGTACTCCATCGTGCAATTCTACCACGAGTGGAGGAATTACATTCTCGGGAAGGAGACAGTCATCCACATTTATCATAATCCATTGCAGTTCATGCAAACACAAGGAAAATTGCAAAATGATTGCCAACAGATGTGGTCCACATATTTCCACTAGTTCCACCTCAACATCAAGTATAAGACATGAAGTACCAACTGAGTCATTGATTTCCTCAACTGACCTCCAGTCGCGACACTCACCACAGTGCTCGATTCTTACAGCCACGAGACCTTGATGGCCGCACCTCTATGACATAGATCCTGACTTCGTCAACACCTACCAAATGTTGGGCACAAACACAACTGTCACTAATTTCCATCTTCAGGATGGGTTTTTGTGCCATTTGGGCCATCTCTGCATTCCATCAAGCGAGTGAGTGAATTTGATTTGGAAATCCCACTACAGTCGAGTGGCAGGACACTTTGGCATGGAAAAGACAGTGGCAGTGTTGCAATGACATTTTTACTGGCCAAAACTTTGACAACATGTCAACAAGTATATTTGTTCTTGTACTGCCTATGCTATTTCCAAACCACCCACTAAGAAACAAGGCCTATACACTCCTCTACATACTCCTAAAATTCCCTGGGAATCCATCTCAATGGACTACATGTCGGTATTTCCATCCACCAAGCGGTGAAATGACTTTGTTTTTTTGTTTGTTGATCGTTTTTCCAAGCTAGCAATTATGTATGCCTACAATAAGAGAATCACAACGGAGGCCACTATCAAGCTCTTCTTTCAACGAGTGTGGGTACACTTTGGGATCCCACAAACCATTATCTCATATTGGGATAGTTGGTTCCTCAGCACATTCCGATCGAGCCTCTGGTCACTACTAGACACCAAGCTCACCAAGTCCATTTCCTTCCACCCCCAAACGAATGGCCAAACCTAGGTCATCACATAATTCACATCCTGGGCATGTACAATTCCAAGCACCCCCACACCAAGGATGACAGTCTTCCTTATGTTCAGCACATCTACAACAGATCGATACATAGCTCAACTGGCCATAGCCCCTTTCAGGTGGGGTTGGTATTTCAACCATTGGATCCCATATATGTTGCACTACCCCTTGCGGTCACCCAGGAGGAATCGTCGCATGATCCAATTGGAGCTGACAAATCCACCCGGTTCATTGAGAATATATAGTACATCCACCAATAGGTTTAGGATATTTTACAAAAGTGCAATGCCAAGTACAAGCAACGCCATGATCAAAATCGGGTGCCACACCAATTTTAGGTGGGAGACAAAGTTTGGTTGAACTTGAAGAAAGAATGCCTTACAAGGCCTCATTGGAAGCTTCCTCCACTTTGTTATGGACCCTACACCATCACCAAGACTATGGGTAACAATTTTTTTGATCTCAACCTTCCCCCTTCCTTGGCTTGCACCCAACGTTCAATGTAGACCTCCTTCAGCCTTATTTTCCACCATTATTGGACACCTTAGAGATAACAGAACAGTTGAAACCAACACATCTCCACCCTGACTGCATGGAAAAAGAATCCATGGATCATATCATGGATACACAGGTCAAGGGAACTCACTAGCAAAGGATCCAACTTTATCGGGTTGTCAAAGCAAGACAACTCCTACACCAAGGCAGGTGGCTCACCCAGGGCCAAATTCAGCAGAAATTTCTTCATTTGATGGGGGAAATCAACGCAATGGAGACCATTTCTTCCTAAGGGGGGAATATTAATCCAGGAGGATATCGGTGGCCACCCACCTTTTCCAACTATCTCAAAACAATTTTTGGCAACTTACTATTTTTAGCAGTTTTTCCGTTCTTGAACTTTTGGGGCCATTTTGAAGGCCCAAACGACATTTTTTCATGGTTGGGAACCTCAATGATAATTTAAATATCTAATTGAGCCCCATAAATTAATATCCTCGTCAATACCTTTCCAACGAGCTATTGTTCTCCCTAAATGGAGATCATATGCAAAAGTTACGACCCCGAGAAGTTGATGTACTAACTTACCCCAACGGGGTCCACATGAGTTTTGGAGCTTCATATCCTAGGGTTAGGTTTTTGAATGTCTAGGGTTTTGACATTCATGTTTATTGTAAAAATTTCTTCAGAGCCTCATTGTACTCATCTTCTTGCTAATGAGCATAGTCATCACATCTCTTCTCAAAGATAAGTTGCTACCATTCTAGCAAGCTTGTTTTAAGTCTACATTTTACAGTTTTCAACATATTTCTTATTTAATAGAAGTCATTTTTTACTGTATCTCTGTTATTTTCCACTGATTCTTTGTGTTAATATTATAAATTTATTATTTCATTTCATTCTGCTCATAAATTTGGATCAATGCCTCGTTTTTTTTGGTCATTGTTGAAAGACTCTATGGAGGTATGTGAGGAATCCTTGATAAATCTTGTAATGATTCCTGATGATGAGAGTCTGTGACATCTCTATCTCCCGATAGCCGAAATCCCGGTATCCAAAACTTTGAGTGATGCGCCTATTTCGCAATTTTGGGGTTTCGCATTTCGACACTTCGAGATTCCTGATGTCGAAGGGTCCTTGTCGCGCCATCTCCCGGTAACCGAAATCCCGGTAGTCGAAAACTCGAAATGAAGTTTGACCAAAATTTTGATCTTGCTATTCAATCATCATTGCACTGTTGGTCTTCCTTGCCTGCTTGTTTTCCATCAAATGAACAAGCATAGCTTCGCATACTCTCATCTTGTCAAGCCAGTTCTGCATCGACTTCCCAAAAGACTTCGGGTGCCCACCTGGCACATCCTTCTTGTACTCAAGTCATTATCGTTGTTGTACTTGACATCAATGACAAGCATACACTGTCTATAAAACATGCCAACAATCTCCCCCTTTGGCATTGATGGCAACAAAGGCACCCGTACCTGTTCTTTTCTCCCCCTTTGACATCAATGTCAAAGAAAACACGCTCCCCCTGAGCTATTGCAGTATATTTAGGAGGTATCAGATATGCAATCAATACTGAGACGGGATGACACCCAACTTATGTCTGAGATATTCAGATGGTGTCTTGGCTAGGGGTTTAGTAAACTTGATGTCTGCAATTTGTTCTGTGGTTGGAATGTAATGGACCTCAACAATCTGATTAGTGACCTTCTCTCTTAGAAAATGATATTTTATGGCAATATGCTTGGTCTTGGAGTGGAATACAGGATTTTTAGACACACTGATTGCACTAGTTTTATCACAATGAATTGGGATCGGTGCAGTGTATTTTACCTCCAAGTCTGCAAGTGTCTGAGTCATCCATAATACCTAAGTGCAACAGGTAGCAACAACAATGTACTCTTCCTCTGTGTTTGATAAAGAAATGGAACCTTTCTTTTTACTAAGCCAGGCTACTAAAGAGTCACCCAGGAAGAATGCTCCTCCACTTGTGCTTTTTCTCTCATCAACACAGTTTGCCCAATCTACATCTGAATAAGCAGTTAGCTGAAAATTCGGATTTCTAGGATACCACAGACCATAAGTCTTTATTTCTTTTAAATACCTGAATATCCTTTTGATAGCTTGCAAATGACTCTATTTAGGTGCATCTTGATATCTTCCTACCATTCCTACAGCATGCATTATGTCTGGGCGAGATGTTGTGATGTACAACAGGCTGCCAATCATTGATCTATATGAGCTTTGATCAACATCAGAGGAGTCATCATCCTTGCTTAACTTACATCCAGTAACCATAGGTGTACCCACAGGTTTAGAATCTTCCATTTGTAACCTTTTCAACATTTCTCTTAGATATTTTTCTTGAGAAATGAACATCCCTTCAGTCCTCTGAGTAATTTGCAGACCAAGAAAAAATGATAGTTCTCCTATCATAGACATTTCAAACTCAGACTCCATGGTAGAAGCAAAGCATTGTACCAAAGAATCCTTATTACATCCGAAGATGATGTCATCTACATAGACCAATATGATGAGCAGATCATTATCCTTTGTTTTAATATATAGATTGTTGTAAATTGTTCCTCTCTTGAACCCTTTTTCTTTGAGATACGTATCCAGTCTGTGATACCAGGATCGAGGGGCTTGTTTTAGCCCATATAAATCTTTCTTCATCTTGCATACTAAGTCAGTGTTATCAGACAGTTTGAAACCCTCTGGTTGTTCCATATAGACTTCTTCACTTAAATCTCCATTTAGAAAAGATGACTTGACATCCATTTGATAGACTTTAAACCTTTTATGATAGGCATAGGCAAGAAACATTCTGATAGCTTCTAATCTTGCTACAGGCGCAAATGTTTCATCAAAATCTAGTCCTTCTATCTGAGTATATCCTTTACAGACCAACCTTGCTTTGTTTCTGACAACTTGTCCCTGCTCATTCAATTTATTCTTAAAGATCCATTTGGAGCCAATGACATTTTTACCTTCAGATCTATGAACCATCTCCCACATATTTTTTTTCTCAATCTGATCAAGTTCATCATTCATTGCTTTAATCCAATGGTCATCTTTGTTGGCTTCATTAAAATTCTTCGGTTCCAGTATGGATATAAAATCTATATGAGATTGTTCGGTGTTTTTTATCATCTTTCTCCTGGTTTGTACACCTTTGTCTTTTTCTCCAATTATCTGACTTGCAGGATGATTCTTTTGAATGATTTTGGAGGAGGAATTTGTAGTTGACTGTTGATTTGAGTCTGTCTGAGTGTCTGAGTCTTCATCTGATTCAGATTCTTCATTTTCTGATTCTTAGACATGTTCATCTTTAACTTTAGCTGTGTCTTCTGTACAAGACTCATTACTGTATACCTCTCTTGCTGGGGTTCCTTCATCAACTTATACATCAATACAGTCAACCATTTTGTGCAGCCTCTTATTATAACATCTATATCCTTTACTATTTGTAGCATATCTTAAGAAGATAACTTCATCAGCCCTGCCATCATATTTTCTGAGGTTCTCATCATTATTCTTTATGTAGCATTTACTCCCAAAGACTTTGAAGTGTTTAATTGAAGCAGGTCTCCCAAACCACAGTTCATAAGGTGTCTTGTCACTTTGTGGTCTGAGGTGAGATTTGTTAAGAACATGGATTGTTGTGTGTATTGCTTCTACCCAGTAGGTTTGACCAATGTTCTTCTCATTCATCATTGACCTGGCCATTTCCTGCACTGTTCTGTTTTGCCTCTCAACAACTCCATTTTGTTGTGGGGTTCTTGGGATTGTGTATTCTCTCTTGATCCCATGCTCATCACAGAATTCCTTGAAGTTTCTTGACATAAACTGTCCTCCTCGGTCTGATCTTACTGCCTTTAACCTCTTTCCTGTTTGAGTCTCTGTTAAATCCTTAAATATTTTAAACTTCTCAAATGCTTTAGCTTTTTCCTTGAGGAAGGCAACCCAAGTAAGTCTGGAGTAATCATCAATAATCAGCATGAAGTAGTTTTCTTTCCCCGTGCCTTCCTATCTCGATGGTCCACATAAATCCATGTGAACTAGTTGGAGTGGTTTCTCTGTTGAAGTAAATCTCTTGGACTTAAACTGTGTCCTATTTTTCTTCCCTACTTGGCAGGGTTTACACATTGAATCTTGGGGCTTTGATATTCTCAGAAGATCTTTTACTACCTCAAAATTTTTGAGTTTGATTAAGTGGTCAAAATTCAGATGTTCAAGTCTCCTATGCCATAACTATCTTTCATCATGTTTTCTTAGATGACACTCTTCTCTATTTTCTTTCAGCACATATACATTGTTTTCTGTCCTTATGCCTTTGGCCACCACTTGTCCTGAGTTTACAAACTTTATCTTGCAGTCCTTGGACATGAACACCACTTCACATCCTCTGTCACACATTTGAATTACACTGAGAAGATTATGTTTCAGCCCATCTACAAGTAGAACATCTTGGGCTTTTCCTTTTCCATTACTTAA
>ML780498.1:1497283-1511756 GCA_009831015.1 Picea engelmannii | reverse complement strand
TTCTATGACTTTGTTGGTACTTTCCACCTGGACATTACCTTGTGGATGGTATGGAGAAGTTGTTCTATGCAAAACATGATATTTACTGAGTAGGGCTTCAAACTTATGTGATGTGAAAGGGGGTCCTCCATCAATTACTAATTCTTTGGGAACTCCAAACCTAAAAAATATATATTCAAACAAGAATGCTAAGACAGCTTCTTCCGAGGCCCTGATGAGTACTTTTGCCTCTACCTACTTGGTCATGTAATCTGTCCAGACCAATATATAGACATTCTGATTAGAAGGTGGGTTAATGGGCCCTACAAAATCCATGGCCCATCTATCAAAAGGCTCTAACACTACTTGAGGCTAGAGAGGCATCTCATCCCTGTGATTTGGCTGACCCATTCGTTGGCAACTTTCACAAGATTGAATGTATTTCTTGGCATCTTGAAATATGATAGGCTAAAAATAGCCCATCCTTAAAATTTTATGCCTAGTCCTGTTATCAAAAAAATGAACCCCACAAGGGCCATCATGGCAATATTTAAGCAGATCATAAACTTAATCATCCCTCACATATCTCCTGATTTCTTGATCCAGGCCTGTGTAGAAAAGGTATCCCCGTATCCAACTATATCGAGCACTCTTCTGAATAATCTTCATTCTTTCTTGGGGAGATAGATGTGGAGGTACCTTCCCTGCAACCAAATAATTAGAAATGTCTGCATACCAAGGTGAGTGAGAATATACTGCAAACAAATGTTCATCTAGAAAGAAATCATCTACAGGTGAATTATCATCATTTATATGTAATCTTGAGAGAAAATCAACAACCACATTTTCTTTTCCTGGTCTATCTACTATAGTGATGTCAAATTATTGTAGTAGTAACAACCATATTGTTACTCGGGCATTAGTAATAGGTTTATTCATCAAATATTTAATTGTTGTATGATCAGTATGAATAAAAGTAGGATAACTGGTGACATAATGCCTAAATTTATTGATTGCATAAACTATTGCCAAGAATTGTCTTTAAGTAACTGTATAATTTAACTCAACAGGAGACATGTTCTTGCTGATATAGTAGATAACATAGGGATCTTTGTCTTCTTGTTTCCCTAGTACTACACCAATTGCAGTTTCTGAGGCATCTGGAGAAATGTGAAAAGGCAAGGCCCAATTGGGCCCTCTCAAAATGGGAGTTGTGGACAATTTATGTTTCATATCTGTAAAAGACAATTTGCAATTGTCAGTCCAATGAAAGTCAACATCTTTTGTTAATAGGAAAAATAAGGGAGAGGTGAGTTTGGATTTTTTTTTTATGAATCTCCTGTAATATCTAGCATGTGCTAGAAATCTTCTTACCTCTTTCTGAGTTGATGGAGTTGGAATGTCCAAAATTACCTGGATTTTGGTTGGGTCTACCTGAATTCCTGCATAAGAAATGAAGTGTCCCAGTACCATGCCTTCGCTCATGATCATATGGAACTTTTATGTACTTAAAGAAAGATGATATTGTTTACATATTTTGAGCACTTTTTCCAGGTTAGACAAAGCTTCATCGAAATCGGTACCATAAGGTGTAAAGTCATCCATGAATATTTCCATACAGTCATTCACCATATCAGAGAAAATACCAATTACAGCTCTCTGGAAAGTGGTTGGTGCATTACGCAAGCCAAATGGGAGAACCTTGTAGGAAAATGTACCCCAAGGGATGGTAAAGGTGGTCTTATCTTGGTCCTGTGGAGCAATTTTTATTTGGTTATAGCCACTAAATCCATCTAGGAAAGAGAAAACTTTTTCCAAGATAGGTTGTCTAGAACCTGATCAATAAATGGCAGAGGGAAATGATCGTTCTGCGTGGCCTTGTTCAGGGCTCTATAGTCCACACACACTCTCCATTTACCATTTTTTTTAGGTTCTATAACCAACGGTGAAAGCCACTCGCTGTCTGATATAGGGTAGATGAATTCAACATTGAGATGTTTATGGAGTTCTTCCTTAACAATTTCTTTAAGATTAGGGTTCATCTTCCTTTGGGGTTGGCAAATGGGTCAACATTCTTCCTTGATGTAGATATGGTGGGTGCATAGTTCAGAGGAAATTCCTTTCATATCTATGTAATCCCAGGCTAATGCCTCCTTATATTCAATTAGTAACTTCATCCATCGACGAGTTTCAACAGAAGATAAATCAGGATTGATGTTCAGGGATTTTCCAGGTTCGATTTCTACAATGATACTCTTCGAAATGACTTTAGGAAATAATTCAAATGTTTCAGTAATTATTGTTTCAGCATTTGTTGTTTCACCGTTTGTTGTTTCAGTGTTTGTTGCTGAATTAACTTGATTTACAGTAGTTTCAGAGAACGTTTCTAGGCTTGTTCCTTCCTCGGCAATAGGGTCGAAGACTCCACTAAATAGGTGGTGCATGTTATGTGTAACAACAGAGGGGTCACATATAAATCAATTTATTAACTCATCCTCTCTCTTGTCTTTGAAACTCAGGGATTTTTTTATGGTTAACACAGGCAGAGCGCTTTCATCCTCAATGTCCATCCATAAAGAATTTTCGGGTTCAACACTGGGTGTAGCATGAGGATAAAGGGTAAGTTTATTGGTATCATAACCATCAAAGATAGTCATTGAAACATATCGACAACCAATGAAAGCATCAGTTGTAGCTAACCATGGTCTTCCTAGAATGAGAGGGTGGCCTCCCAGACGGTTTTTAGGTTGCAATACGACAAAATCAACAAGATACTCCCACAAATAAACTGAAATAACTAGATCATTGATTACTCCTTCTGGTCTGATGGTAGAGCGATCAAATAATTCTAAAACAATAGGAGTAGGTCGGACTTGCATTCTGAGTTGCAACAATTGTGTAGTTTCTATTGGCATAATGTTAATTGTTGCTCCTAAGTCAACTAACACGTGGGGAATAGATGTCTCTCCAATCTTGATAGTGACTGTAGGGTTTCCTGGGTCACCATATTTAATAGGTGGGGTTTTGCCTATCATCATTTCAGAAAAATCCCCCACTACATGCACTGTGAGGGGGTCCCTAGGTTTTTTTCCAGGTCTTTTGATACATAGATCTCTCACAGTCTTGGCATAAATAGGGACATCTCTAATCGCTTGCAATAGTGGAATGCTAACATGCATATTTTGCAATTCTCCTAAGAGATTAAAGGATGGTAATTCCACAGTTTTGGTAATTTGCAGTCTTTCAAGGAATGGGGGGTTTGCTAATTATATAATAGGTTGGTCAATTTCTTTTGTATTAGCAAATGGTTTTTCCCCTGATTCCTTGTCTGATTCTGAAGATGGAGCATCTTCAATTATTGGCTCGACTATTCTTCCTGATCTTAATTTTATCTCATCACAAGGCATTGAAGTAATAGACAGAGCTGGCACATTGTGTATATCAATGTTTTGAATGACCTTATTATTTGGATTTGGGTTAGGTTTCACATGCATCTGAGGTCATAAGGGAGGATTGTTCTGTAGGTCATTGGGAGGTAACTGTAGTTGTTGATGCTGGTACTGGGGTTGGAACTGTTGTTGATAGGGGTTCGGTTGGTGATGATTTTGATAACTAGGTTGTTGTTGAGGGCCTCTCCAATATGGATTCCATTTCCCTTGGTGATTCTATTGTTGGGGAATAGGTAACCATGCATTGGGATCCTGATAAGAAGGGGGCATTGGATTTGGAGGGGGGGGCATTCATCTGGCCATATGGAAGTTGATTGTTCCAATAATTAAGTGTTGCAGGAGAGAATTGAGAGTTCATACCTTGACCTTGTGGTTGCCATTGTCTTCTCTGTGTTATTAGATAGACAACCTCTGCTTCCTCATTAGTTTCCTTCATTGATTCTTTTACACCTGGTAAAGAGGGACATTGGTCAGTAGCATGATCTAATTCACAAATAAGACATACCTGGACGTTGTTCAGTGGGCACTCCCTTGGTGGATGTTTCTTTCTACATTTTGGACAGAAAATGCACAATGCCTGCTCTGATTCTTCTTGTTTCTATTTGACCTGCAGAGTCTCCATTTGTGAAGAAAAATATTTAATCATCTTTGTTTTGAAATTTTCTAACAGATTACCTATTTCAACTCTTGTTGCTCCTCCATTGGCTGATTTATGTACCCTTGAAAAAGTGGTGTCCTTGGTAGCTGACTTATTTCTTGTAGATCCTCGAGAAAATATTTTACAAAGATCTACAATATATTCATAGGTTTCCTTAGATATATCTCCCTTGCCAAGCATATTCAACATATCTAAACACTCATCTCTAAATCCTTTTAGCAAAATAGTTTTTAGAATGTCCTTACTCACATCCGGGTGTCCAGACCTTTGTAGATTATACTAGAGTCACTCCACAAAATATTCAAGGGTCTTGTCCTCCTTCTGAGACATCTTGAACAGTTCCTCTCTTTGTTCCCTTGTTCAGAAATAGTCTTGGTAATTGTTTAGGAAAAGCTGCCTCATTTGTACCCATGTTGAAATATTCTCTCCTCAAAGGCTCATGAACCATCTTAGTGCATTTCCCTTTAATGTAGATGGAAACAGTTTAAGATTCTGCACAGTGGTAGTGTAGTCATAGCTTCTACACAAAATATCAAATTCAAACAGAAACTCATCTGGATCCTCAGTAGACAATCCATGAAAATTTGGCAGAGATGAGAGAGGTATGTTTTTCATAGGAGCCATCCCTCATGTAGGGACATCAAAAATATGAAAGACCAGGGTATTAGATATAGTATTTTCATTATTTTCCTTGTCTTCGTTGTTTGGTGGATCCTCATGATGGAAATATTCTTCATTATCCCTTTGATTCTCCATATGTGCTCTTATTTACCACTCAATACGGAAAGCATCCCACTCTTCTTTAGTGACTATCTGTTCGTTGATCTGATAAACCCTTTCTTCTATATTTTCCCTATTCTGAGAGATACTTCCCTGATCTTCAATATTCTCCAGTGTTACTTGTTGATTTGTTGGTGACAAATCTTTAGCTTCAGCCCTTGATGAAAACGATGTTTCAATATGGGGTAGTTCTGATGACTGAGGAATATGTCTTCTTAGAGGATTTGAAGTGCGAAAGACAGATCCTGAAGAAGAATCTGCTTTGGCTATAATCTCATCAACAAAGGTTTGCCTTCCCAGTGTAGGATTCCTTCCACCACTTCCCTTGGTACCTGTAGGGTTAGTTTTTTTGGGGATACGTCCTCGCGTACCTCGGTTCATGCAGACTATTCATTCCTAAGAAAAGAAAACTAATGTGCTTACTAGAATCTATAATTATCTTCCCCGGCAATGACGCCAAAATGTTGGGCACTTTAATTGTCTAAATAAATAGACAATCAAGGTGTTCAATATAAATTGTCAAACCCAGGGAAGTTTTGGTATTGCAAGATAAATGTGCACAGTCTTTGCTAGATTATGAAAGCATCATTAATCAAATTGCAGTAATAAACCAAATTGAAGAGTTGAATAATGATACAAGTTGTTGACATAGCTGGAGTTTTACAGAATTGAAATCACACTTGCATAGTTGGGAACCTAGATTGATGAGTGTATAAGAATCATGGATTACCTAATCTATTCTAATTTTCAATTTTACTCTTGCAGAAGGAAACTCTGTGCTAATTGTTGAAAGGAAACCTACTTGATTTCAGAAAGGAAATTCACACTTTTATTTTCTTTTGCTTGTAAATAGAGATTTAATCTAATGCAGAAAATGAAAGTAATTCTCCAGCAGTATCAAACAATTTACTCTAATTTTCATGAGACACACTAATGCACATTTAATAGAATGGAACTGAATGTAACAACAAATGCATACTAGAAATTCTAAACAGGTAAATCATTCAACTTAAAGCAGTTAATCTAAAACAAAAAAACAAAGGGGAGTCTGTGAGGAAGGAAGGAAACTCAATCCACTTTTATTAATTCACAAAAAGGGGTTCAAATACAATATTCTTCTTTATTCACTCTCTGTTCCACAACTAATCCTTGGTATGGATGATTACAAAATATTTGCTATTTAAAGACGAATTCATTTAGTTCAAAATCGACTCATAACAGCCTTGAGAATCCCAGATTCTCAAGTTGTTCGTAAGATACAATAGATCTGTCATATTCACCAAATCTGGAGAAAGAATCAGCGTGAGCTAAAACATGTAACAACAGAGGATCATTCTTCAGGATCAGGGGCCACTTGTTGTAGTGAGTGTAACAACTTTTAGGATTGGTGTGCATCTATTGCAGTCAATGTAACAACTTCTAGGATCAGTGGGTGTCTGTTGCAGCAAGTATGACAGCTTCCAGGAAAGGTGCGCAGATGCTGTAGTCGTGTAACAACATGCAAGACTAGTGCACAACTATAACAATTGGTGTAACAACAATGATCTTTCTTCAGGTTTTGGCTATTCTACACATTTTGATCATTAGTTTCACATTTATGGGTAAAATATGAGAAATACTACCAATCAAACGTGTTAAGTAAACAAGAATATCAAAGCAAGATTAATGACTCATACCTTGGGGAAAAGGGGCTTGGCATCATTAAAGTAGGCAATTAGCATATACATGATAAGGTTGAGAGGGTAAAAGATATAGTGAAAAAGGGACATTTCTGGGTCCTAACAACCAATACATTTGATAATTACTAGACCTTTATACCTAGACAACTATACACAACAATGACCTTTATACTTAGACAACTATACACAACAATGCATTATGAAATTACTCACCCTTTCTACTTCAACATTTTATCCATTTCCAAAATTACTCGCCATTTCCACTTCAACATTTTATCTATTTATGAAATTACTCACCCTATATACTTCTACATTTTATCCATTTTGTTTATATTATTGCTTTACTTTTAACAATTTTTATTGCTCATTTACTTATATCAATTTATTTTACATATTACATGTATTTAAACTAATTTATCGAATTACTCACCCTATATACTTCTACATTTTATCCATTTTGTTTGTATTATTGCTTTACTTTAAACAATTTTTATTGTTCATTTACTTCTAGCAATTTATTTTACATATTACATGTATTTAAACTAATTCTACTAATTAAATTTGGTTGCTCACCCTTGTACACACACACACACACATATATATGCGCCTTTTTTCTTATGTATTCTTTTTTCATCTTGCTATTTTTCCTTCTTATTCTCAAAAATTACATTGTCATACAAAACTTATTCTTCCTTTGTCTTTCTATATGCTATTTCAGATAGTCAAGTTTCAAAACCATTGAAAACCACCTACAACACGTCTAGACCCAAATAAACGCTATACAGTTTGCACACACCATCTTTTGGATGACTTGCATCTACATAGAAGACAATTCCAAATCCACATTATCCATCGTGGAAGCGGTAATATTTCCAGACCAAAAATAAAAGAGGAACTCGCACACAAATACAATGTTTCAGATAGACAAACAATATTCATCTCTGGCTTCACAACAAATGGTCCATTCTCTACAGGTTTTGGACTAATCTATGACAACGTAACAGACGCATTGAAACATGAATCAAAACAACGTTTAGCTCAAAATGGTCTTAAAGCTTGTCATGACAAGACTATCATAGAGTGCAAAACTAGAGCTAAAACAATCTGTGGGCTTAAGAAAAACAACTAGCTACTCATTTTTTTATGTTTCTATAGTTTTCTCCAAGGTATGTATATGATGGTAGTATCAAATATGAAATATCCAACTACTCATATTTTTCTATTTGTATAGTTTTCTTCAAGATATGTATATCATGGTAGTATCAAATATGAAATATTTTTCTTTCCCTACCATGCTTTCTTTAGACTAATATGTATATCATGGTTGTATCAAATATGAAATATCTAGCTACTCATATTTTTATATTTGTATAGTTTTCTCCAAGATCTGTGTATCATGGTAGTATCAAATATGAAATAATTTTATTTCCCTCCTGTTGGCCCTTGACCAAGTTTTGAGAAATACTTGGTCATATTTGACCGGTTTTGGGACTTCGACAGCCTGTCGAAGATGAAGCGCCAAGTGAAGCAGAGATCATGGGATCTCAGCCCACTTTGGGTCCTTTTTGGGTGTTTGGGATAATGTAACAGGAAAGGGATGTCGGCCCATGGGTTTACCCACGCTTAGGCCCACTTTTGTAATGTATAAATAAGTAGCTAGGTGATGTAAGAATATAGCGATAAGCTAAGTGTTAGATCGACATCTATGTAGTGCAGGCTAAGTGATAGAGTGCATTGTAAGTGCTTTGTGTAAACTGTAAAAGGCTTTCATAGATAAGTGCAGGTTGTTGTAAGAGGATATAGAAGGCTTTGTGTTGTAACACAAGGGAGAAGGATCTAGCGAGCTGCGCAGATATTCTGCCCTGTGCGCAGTAGTGTTTAAGGTGGCTCTGTACTGTAACCTGATTGAAGACGATAATAAAGAAGAAGAGTTGGTGGACATAGCGCCAAGGTGGGGGTGAACCACGTACATCTATGTGGTATGCTCTGTGCTTCGAATTTATGTGTTTATCTATGATTTGATGAGTGCTTTAATGTATTTAGATAGATTTATCCATGTTTTATGCTTCTTGGATGAGTATGAATGTTAGATATGACCTGTATGAATATACTTAGTGATGATCTACAGGATCTGATCTTTTTTATTGTCGCTAAGTACTGAAATATATTAGATCTAGGTAAATGTTGTGATGCTTTGTGTCATCTACAAAGTATAATAAGGGTTGAATATTGATGAATGATCTATGCTAAGTTCTTGCTAAGTGTTATAATCACAGATCTGTGTCCCAGCTAAGGTTGCAGACACCTGAGTCTCGCAACCACCCCTACATCTACCTCGAGTGAGACTTCATCTGCTTCACAGGTGTTGCCAAAAGGGTCGGTAGTTAGGGTTTTGTTGGTGCGTTGTTGTAGCATTGAACCCTGGGTCTGCCCCTCTGCCAACAAATGGTTCCGTTGCTGGGACCTAAAACTGTGATTGCTGGGAACTAAGGAAGAATAAGCTTTGTACAAAGATTTGTAATGAAACTGGAGAAGCTCTATGTGTATATCTATGCCCTAGTGCGTATTATTCTAAGCATATAGGGGCTTCCGCAGTGCAAGATATTAGATATTATTTTTGGGATTAACTGCGTAGTGTAAGTCATTAATCTATGACCCATATTCATGAGTATTAGTCGCAACTGACCAATAATTCTCATGATTTGAATAGTCCACTTAGCACTCATTGCATCGGGTGATGCTCACAGGGGTGAAGAAATGGGATTGAAACCAACGAAATGAATCGCATAGCATCAATCATCACTTTCGGAGCTTGCACCCGGTAACCAGGACTTCCCAGGTGGTCACCCATCCCAAGACGCCTCTGGCTCAAGCGCGCTTAACTGTGGAGTTTTTCCCACAATCAAGCCCACTTAGCTTGATCTGAAGAGCTCTGTGCTAAAGAGATAAGGTCAGATCTGAAGAAAAGAAGCAAGATATGAACGCTTGGTGCTCTAAGAAAGGAAAAAGTGGAATTTTCTAAAGAAAAGAGGTCATATCTGAAGAAAAGAGGTAGGATCTGAAGAAAAGAGGTAAGATCTGCAAGCTCTGTGCTCCGATAAAGGTAAGAATAGTTAAAAGTTCTTAGATCAGAAATATTTGTGCTCTATAGAAGTAAGATAAGTGAAAATGTTTATTTCTAGAGTATGGATCTAGGTATTTGTGATAGATTCTATCCTAGCTTGAAAACTAGGGCATTAATAGATCAAAGAAAGTTTGATATGACTAGATATGATAAGCATAATGATAGATATGTTATACCTATGCATAGAAAGAATGTTTGGACTAACAAATGGATGCAGGATCCTAGAAATAATTTGTTGCAGGCTAGCTACCACGATCCTAGTGCGCAGTACATAAGAGGTTGGGGATCATTTAAGAGAATGAGAGGATTAACCCTTTGTTATAGTTGCAGAATACTGGGACATCTTGCCAAGGAATTCCCTAGTGGAGGATCTAGCTATCTCTATTGCAAAGCTTTAGACCATGAAGTGTTGGATTACCCTAGAATGATTGCTAAGCTTGTTCTGAATGAAGAAAACCCTAAGGCAGATCCAGAATTAGCAGAACCCCAGAAAGAATCAGAGAAGATATTACTACAGATGAAAGGCACCTTGAATGATCACCGACATGTTAAGTTAGCAAAGATATTTAAAGAAAAAGAATGGATCGAGGTAAGAATAGGAGGCTTCAACATTGACTGTGTTATGGATGAGGAAACACAGGTGAATGTTATGACAGAATAAACTTGGGAAGCTATAGAAAGGCCTGCTATGATTCCTTCACTAAGAGGAATAGGATTATTCAGAGGAAAACTGGTAAACCTATGTGGAAAGCTCATTCAGATATCTATGAATGTCAATGGAACTTCGACAGAGGAAGATTTTGAGATTATCAAATTTATTGAGGACAACGCCCCGTTTACTATGCTACTTGGAAGACCTTGGATTGGAAGAGATCAAGCCAGGAAGAAGGAAGAAGAAAAGGTTTTATAACAACAAAGAAAAGAGTTAAAAGAGTTGATTAAAGAACCTGAGGACAAATTGAAGCTACTTAGCGCTAGAAGCTCAGATGTCGAAGTTGCAAGAGAATTAGAGGAACCATAGAAGAATGGAGTATCTGTATCAGATATAGATGAAGTAGTAACCCTGAGTCGTGGGAGAGAACCTCAGCAGTGCAAAGTGACTATACCAAAGGAAAATAGGAATCAGAACGAAAAAATACAGAGCGAGTTGAAGATTACTGGGAAGAAGGCTAGAAAGTTATGTAAGAAGAGCGCGAAGATTGAAAAGTTATAGAAGATTCCAGATGGAACATCGAAGAAAGAAAACTTGCAGAATGGGAGCTTTGCAGAGATATCAGAACAATGACCTATGGCACTTCATTGTGGCGAAGCGATATAGCTATTAGACCGATATACTCATTTGACTTCCACCCCGAACAGACATAAAAGAATTAGAGGATCATCACTAGACTGTTGTACCGCACCATAATGGACATATCAACGTTAATGGAAGCTTCATGCCCGTTGCAAGAAGACCGTTGCCAAATTTCAAGGTAGCCTCTATTTAGAGCGACATAGTGCACCTTGCCTGTCAGTTGATCGTACACAATCTAGTTCGCAAGAACCGAGCCACCCAAGTGACTGGCTTCATAGTTGATATCGTCGGGAAGTGTGCAGAAGGAATTCAAATGAATTGGGTGAACTACTTAGTGAATCAGCTCAAACTGTATTGTAGGGAAGTGCAAGACCAAGGGTATGAGTTCCATTTCAGTTGGCTTCTCATACTGATCACCTTCATAGCATGGGAGATTTCAGAGGGTGCCACCTTCCTAGAGACCGAGCCATTTGAACCTTTGGCTGCGAAGTTCAGTACCTTGTGGTACTCGACCGATATGAGAAAGAAATGGAAATCCAATGTCATCTTCCATACCTACTACACCCAGTTGAAGACTGCCATCCAGTCTGAGCCTTGGATAACCCCGAATACCCTCCACATGTTTCGACCTTTGATGAAGTTCAACGTGGACCACCATTTCATTTATATAACAATGTGCACATATGCGAATAAACAACAGTTATAGTCTTATTACAAATTGAATGAGGAAGACATCAAAGAGATCACCAAGGACTGGTCAGCAGACCTTCTCATTCTAGCAAACCCCACAGACCTGTCTGATATTGATAGCCCAGAAGTTGCACAGAATACACCTGGACCTAGCAAGACAAAGAAGGGTGAGGAAATCCAGGATGTAGACAGTAGATCTGTAAGGACCGCCTCCATTACAATAGAACAAGGAGGTAATGGTGAAGACTTAGAAGAATTCGAATAGAGGCCAGGAGATGAAGTAGAAATAATAAAGAAAAGGAAGGGTTCGCCTCCGAAGCCTTCCTCCCGGAAGAAATCGAAAGCACCAGTAACTAAAATGAAGACCACGCTCACTCCAGATGACTTCAGTTTCCTCATTGCAGCTATGAATGAAGCTATAAAATAAATAATTGAAAAGAAGGAAGCTAAGCAAGAGACAATGTACGACAGAATTGAGATCAAGCTAAAAGGAGTGCAACATGCACTTCAATATAGCCGCACAGTCTCCACTACGCCCCTATCAGAAGAAACAACGGAAGAGGGGGATGAACCAGTTCAACTCTGCAATATTACTGACACAGTCGAAGTATTCCTTCAAAAAGCACAGGAAGAAATAGCACAGGCCACCCATGCCTTAAAGAAAGCACAGGAGGAAATCATCGAGCAACGTCGAGATGTTCAACAAGATAAGGATGCTCTCCAAGTGAAATTTGAAGAAGACAGAGAAAAGATTCAAAAAGAAAAAGAGAACCTTCTCGCGAAGCAGATAGGGATTGAAGAGGCAGTCAACAAAGCATTTCCCTCTGTGTCCAACTTAGAACAGAAGGCAGAAGAATCCTTAGAACGCCAAGTGATGAAGCTTGCTAAAGTTATTCAACAACTTCAACAAAGAGTCGTGGAATTAGAGCTTCAGACCATACCAAGTACTCCTCAAGAAGAGTGCGACCAATGATGAATGACTGCCTGGAGCACTGTAGAAAGGATTAAAGCACTCACTGAGGAATGCAAATAGTTAAGTAGCAGAAGTGTGCAGATATATGAGAGACTAACTGAGAATCCTGAACAACATAAATTGGAGTCGCAGCTCCAGGAAACGAAGTACGAAGCTGAAAATCTACAGGTGAAGCTGAAGGCCCTATCACCCATAGAAAGAATGAAGTGGTTTCCCGAGCAGCGCACTGCCCAGCAGCAGATCCATACGATCCAGAGAAAGGTAATGGAAGCAACGCAAAGGCTCCAACCTGTGTACGATAAATCATGTTAGATTTTTACAGAGATCGAGAGCCAAGGAATAGAGCTAGACGAGGTCATGAATATAGGAGAACAATGCCTAGAGGGACCAGTCAGTAACAAACTCATACAGGAGTTCACTGAGCAAGAGGCAGTAGCAATGCAGCAGGTCGAAGAAGCTTGAGCTAAGCTCGAGGCATTCGAAGCAGAATTGGTCAGACCTGAGTGACTCGAGACGAGTCACAGGTGAGTGTTGGGGGCCTATTGGCCCTTGACCAATTTTTGAGAAATACTTGGTCATATTTGACCATTTTTGGGACTTTGACAGATTGTTGAAGACGAAGCGCCAAGCGAAGCAGAGATCACAGGATCTCGACCCACTTTGGGTCCTTTTTGGATTTTTGGGATAATGTAACGGGAAAGGGATGTCGGCCCATGGGTTTACCCATGCTTAGGCCCACTTTTGTAATGTATAAATAAGTAGCTAGGTGATGTAAGAATATAGTGATAAGCTAAGTGCTAGATCGACATCTATGTGGTGTAGGCTAAGTGCTAGAGTGCAATGTAAGTGCTTTCTGTAAACTGTAAAAGTATTACAGAGATAAGTGCAGGTTGATGTAAGAGGATATAGAAGGATTTGTGTTGTAACATAAGGGAGAAGGATCCAGCGAGCTGTGTAGATCTTATGCCCTGTGTGCAGTAGTGTTTAAGGTGGCTCTGTGTTGTAACCTGATTGAAGACGATAATAAAGAAGAAGAGTTGGTGGATGTAGCCCCAGGGTGGGGGTGAACCACATACATTTGTGTGTTATGCTCTGTCCTTTGATTTGATATGTTTATCTATGCTTTTCTAAGTGCTTTGATGTATTTAGATAGATCTAGCCATGTTGTATGTTTCTTGGATGAGTATGAATGTTATATCTGACATGTATGAATATGCTTAGTGCTGATCTACAGGATCTGATCTGTTTTACTGTTGCTAAGTGATGAAATATCTTAGATCTAGGTAAATGTTGTGATGCTTTGTGCCATCTACGAAGTATAATAAGGGTTGAATATTGATGAATGATCTATGATAAGTGATTTCTATGTGTTATAATCACAAATATGTGTCCCAACTAAGGTTGCAGACACCTGAGTCTCGCAACCACCCCTGCCTCTACCTCGGGTGAGACTTCATCTGCTTCTTAGGTGTTGCTGAAAGGGCTGGTAGTTAGGGTTTTGTTGGTGCGTTGTTGTAGCGTTGAACCCTGGGTCTGCCCCTGTTCCAACACCTCCCATGCTTTCTTTAGACTATTTTCATACATGGGGCTATACTTTTTTTATTACTTTAACATGCTAAGAACTTCTTCACTTCTACCATTCTTTATTCTTTTTAAACTAATATGTATTTTATATGTTCTACCTTCATATTTAATTTAAACTAATATGTATTTTATATGTGCTACCTTCATATTTAAATACATTCTACTTAATGAAAATTTGTGAAATATGCATTTTAGTTTTAGTATACCTACTCTCATAGATTACAATAAAATAATTCAATAAATATTGCATTCTCATACTATTA
>ML780498.1:1475885-1488702 GCA_009831015.1 Picea engelmannii | reverse complement strand
CTATCATTGTATACTAATATTACTATATATTATGTTTGTATACACCTCTTTTGTTTCTTTAATTCATGTATCTATATTCATTTTTTTATGTTACATTTATCATTTGTACTTTCACTTAACTCATTATACTATTTGTTTTGTTATTATATATTCTACTCATACATGTATTTATTTCAATATATGCTTTTTCAAATATTCAATATACCTTTCAAAGAAATGTTGATATGTATTATAAATCAATGGTTATGTTTGTACAGATACATGATAAACTCACAATTCAAAGTATCGAACAACTCAAAGATACATCACTTCATTTGGATAAATATCATAAGCTCCACAGTGACCACCTCGAAGAATGTGCACCAATTGGCCAACATAGCCATCAACTCATTCCATTGCAAAATATGTTCTCTGCATTTTTACCTCATCTAAAACAATTCCAATTTCAACCTGCCCTTAATTCAAAAGATATGAAACCAACCCTTCCTTTATCCAAGAACTCCCATACATTTTCCAACCTTACATTCAATGTAACCAACCAACACAACAGTCTTCCATCAACCCTAGCCTCCCTAAAACACGAGAAGCACTGCAAACAATATGCATGTCACAAAGATGAATTAAATAAACATAGACAACTCACAAGATCCAAGAATAAGTATCCTTCCATTGAATTTCCAATTGATCCTATTCAATTCCAAGCCCTTACCCATACTACTACACCATTCTATACATCTTCAACAGTTAGGAATCAAGTTCATGGACTCACCTAAATGTAAACTATACGTGCCACTCCATCAACTTAAAAAAAAAACCCATCATTACCATTTATGCCCTCAACTATTGATAACATCCCTTTACTCAATACCTCCCATACCTCCTCTAACCTCAACTTCAATCTCACCAACCAACTCAATAATATTCCATCTACACTAAGTACCCTAGCAAATGAAAAACATTGCAAACAATATTTACATCACAAAGATGAACTAAATAAGCGTAGATGAGTTGCAAGATCCAAGGGAAAACACCTTCCAATGGATTTCCCATTTGAACCTACTCAACACCAATCCCTTGCCCATATTACTCAAACATTTCATACTCGTATCGATGCCTTGTCGAAAATACATACTTGCAATACTTGTATGGAATCTTACCCTAGGATTCGTACAACCATATCACCCTATGGTTTTATTTGTTCTCGCTGCCACAGGGAACCTAATGGCCACCTCTTATCTAAATGGAATAATATGGATCCTGGAGAACAACCCCTTGTCCTATCAATTCTCACCCAAGTAGAAGAAATGCTCATCGCTCGAGTGAGCCCACTATTGCAGGTTAGCCATGCTTACGGTAGCCAATAAAAATATAGTGGTCACACTATTAGTTTCCCACAAAACATTAACACAATTGTTAATTACCTCCCACGCCACCTTGAAGATTTGGACATCTTAATAGTTAGAAGACATGGCATCGAGGGAAAATCATATGATTGTTATGTGACCAAATCTCATATCATGAATGCACTTCTCTTCGGTAATTCCCTTGGCGACGAAGGAGCTCTTCGGTAATTTCCCTTATCTGGCTATGCTTCACAGTCATTCCAACACTAGATTCCAGATCCTTTGAAGAATTCTGTTGGAGTGAGTTGCTACTATATAAACCATTCAATAAATTTGCAACTGACATAGGCCTCTCAAGAGATACTATCATACACAATTGGCAGAACATAAAAGGAACCTACCATGCATGGCATGTATATCGTTCCCTTGCAAATGTTGAAGAACCACCACTAGAGGACGCTGAAGAAAATGATACCAATATGCATCCTGACATGGAGATAAATGAGTGGGAATTATTATCAAGGTTGATCTTTGCTGCTAATATAGACTTCAATGAGCTTAACATTCTTGGACATCGTGACTTTGACACCAACTATTCTTGGAATAGCCCAGACATTCCAGAAGTAGTTCTTATTTATGCAACACAATTCATTGAAACCAATTGGCCTTGTATGAATGTGCTACACAGAAACAAACCTATCAATCTAGAGGCTAATACATTATCACACAAACAATATCAGGCATTAAATATAGTATTACATCATTCACAACAAAAAGAAAAAAAAGCGCCACTAATGATTATCATCCAAGGAACTGTTGGCACTGGAAAATCGTATCTGATCAATTGCATTAAAGCTTCTTTGAATCAAAAATATCCATATGGACATAGTCCAATACTACTTCTTTCTCCCACTGGAGTTGCAGTTTTCAACATACAAGCAACCACTATACATTTCGCACTAAAGATTCCAATAAAAAATTTCCAACCTTTGCAAACACAAACATTGGCAGTGTTCCGGGAAATGATGAAACATATCCATTATGTCCTCATTGATGAAATGAGCTTCATAGGGCCTAAACTATTTGTGCAGATTGAAATCCGTCTACATGAAGCCTTTCCAGAAACCAACAATTTTCCATTCGATCATTGCTCTATAATTTTTGTTCGTGATCTAGGACAACTCCTGCCTGTTATGGATAAACCTTTGTATACATGTGCAACACTAGGAAGGTCTTTGTGGAACTCCTTCACCACTATTGTAACCTTGCAAACAAGATTCCGCCAACAAGGGCAGGATATACAACAAGTCCAGTTTCGTCACCTATTGACAAACATCCGAAATGCATCTCCACTACAAGAAGATTGGGAGATCCTTCAATCCCGTACAAATACATACTCTTCTACAACATAATGCAAAGACTTCGATGTGGCCATAAACGTATTTGCAACAAATACTTTGGTGTACCAACATAATAAAAAAATGCTTCAATCCTTGAATAGGCCAATAGCACGTTGCATCGCAGAACGCCTTGGCTCTTCTATATCTAAGGAAGATGATGACCATCAATTAAATCAAGAAATGTTGTTATGCATTGGCCAACGTGTTATGTTGACGTTGTTACACATCAAAATTACTCACTTTGATAGTTTCACAAGTGTCGCAGTTGTCACATTTTGCTCACAAGTGTTGCAAGTGCCAGGAAAAGCATACTGCCATAATGCCTATGTCGTACCTATAACGACATCAAAAAGACACTTGAAATACCTCAAACATTTGATTTGGAAGAAGAGGAATGGTTAACTGGGTTTATGAACCTCTTGCCATCTGAAAGAACCATTAAAATTGAGTTTTTGGAGGAGAGCGCTCCACTATACCACTGTTAGGAGTGCTGGCGCCCCCCTATACACTATTAGGGAGCATTATAACACTCTGACAACCCTTTTGGAGGAGCATTGTTGCTATTAGGAGTTTTGACGCCCCCCTATACCTTACTAGTGAGCGTTATAACGCTCTGACAACCCTTTTGAAGGAGCGCTACCTATTTTGGGCAGCAGTTGGTTTGTTGAGAAGAATGGGGGAAGGATTCCTTCAATCTTTGAAGGCAGTTGGATTCGAATCCCTAGTCAAGCCATGATCTTAGGGAAGATCCCTAACTGAAGGAGGAAAATCCTCAACTTCCCCAAAGATATCTCAAGTGGCTGGGCCTCTCCAAACCTATTTAAGCATGTTTTCTTATGGTGAAAGGGGGATGGGGAATGATACCAAACTTATGATCTCATAAGTGATATTTGGAGAAGAAATTGAAGGCATGAAACCTATGATCTCATAGGAAACATACAGGAGGCTAATCAACGAAGCTATCATCATTCTGATCGTGGGGATTTTGAGCAAGGGTTAGACAAGGAGAACTTGACGAAACTACTACATTCCATCTATGGTTGTAAGTAACATTTCGTCCTCATTAATGTAATGTGCTTGGCTTGTTTCTTTCTAATTTTTGTTTGATATCACATGAATTTTTCTCTAAGTAGATAGGTCTGTTTCGAACTAATCTCGATAGAGTAGGAAGTTGTTTGTACTTTTGTTTATCTTGCAGGGTCTACCAAGGAGCTCAAGATTGAAGCTCAACTCGGACTGTGGAGGAAAAAACACCGATAAAAGGTACATCATTCCTCCTTCCTCCTCATGCATTAGTTTGTGTAGATCTAAAAGGAAGTCAGTGTACATGTTAATCATTTTCTGTCTTAGAGTTAAGAGTCTAGCTCTTAGAGGAGATCTACTTGTCCGCAGGGAGATTTTCCTTCAGCAGAAATTGGCGACTCCACTGGGGATCGAATCAAAACTTTTGGTTCTGATTTTTCCTCATAGACCTTGTCTTACCATTTATTGTTTTCATACCTTTTCCACCCAATATATTTGATTTCATATGCTGATTGACTCTTTACCCCATCACATTCATCTTGATTGCCAAAATTTAACTGAAATTTTGGGTTTTTGGACAATTTTCTGAGTTTTTGAAGCCTGACGCCCCTGTGCCCATGTTAGCAGAGTGTCAGTAGTCCTTGGAAGTCTTATACATAGATTTATAACGCATTGGTGTCCCTTACACTAGAGTGCCAACCTCTCCTTTGCAAAAATACCTTCTAAAATTGCATTTTCTGAGGTCCAGACCCTGTTTTTTCACTTGCTGAGATTCTTTGTGATTCAATGATTCTTCCTATTGAACTTTGACATCCCTCCTTTTGAGAAATAAGCACTTTGATGTTCAGAGTTGGTGGCCTTCTTCCTTATTTTTGAGTTTTTGTTGTTGAGAGCTTGAAATCAATCCACTGCTTTCTTCCCTCCTAGATGACTGAGCGAGAACTCTGGTGAAGGGCATCAGCAATCTATGAATCATCTTGTTTGGTTCTTTGAGGCCATTGTTCTTAAACATATTTTTTTGTATGAATTGTTTGATTTTTCTTTGTTATCTTTTGTTTTCTATTCGCTTCTTGTTTCAATCATAGCAAGAGGGTGTGTGTCATTTGTGCAAAATCTTCTTATACTTGTCCGAATGTCCTTGAACTGAAAGGGTAGTTGGTAGGAGAAGTTTTTTTTTTCATTGAATTAACCATCATTCGCACAAAAACGACAAAGATACATATTAGTGATTGGTTTTCATGTTAGAAGGAATTTCTGAAATGTTTTAGCATTGCATTACATTCAATTGAGAACAAATTGATTGAGGACATTCCATATTAGTGTTTGATAGTGAAAATGACTCTTTCTCTCTCCCTTAAATAGGCATTCATCGAAAAGAAACAATTGCTTATCATGTTTTATGCATTTTTTGGGACTTGAGTCATCTTTCCATCAGTTTCACTTTCATACACCCTTTGAGTAAAGAACAGCTGTAAAACAAACGCTAATTAAAAATGATCTAGACCATTTTTGTTTTTAGGATCTTCCACCAATAGTAGACTAGGGTTAGCACTTTGGATTAGGCTGTGAGTACAAATCTCCAAAGTTTTCAAAACAAACATTAGCATCCTGAGCTAGGGAGAGTCAAATCCAATTATCGTATTGGTTTTCTGGGATCCCCCTCTCACACAGGGGTTACACACGAGGTCACATTCGAGCAAATTACGGAGATTATCCCTCTGTGGTTCAACAGTTTGTAGTGGTCGGATCGTATATTGGGGGTCACTTGGAGGTATACCCACGATTATGTGTGGTAGCCTCTCGAGTTTATTTCGGACTTGTTATCCTGCCCATACGTTCCGGATCGGATTGTCGACTGTACCCGCCCAGGGACTCACTGCGAATTGGTGTATTTAGTTGCCATAATATTAGGGTCTTACACAAGGTGACGGTGAAGGGAAGTCTCACTGTACCTGGAATAGACATTGGTCAAACTCACTGGGGCTCCTTGGAGGGTAAATCCACAATTACTGCATGGAAGCTTGCACCAAGGTGAAAGTCCGTTAAGCAGGTCGCCATTGTAACTATTCCACCATATCCTAGCCCCTTCTTGACTTGATCATTCGACGTTGGATTTCATCACCAATTAGTACGATCATCGAGAGAAGTTTTGTTTTCTTGGTTGATTCCTAGATTCCATTAGCGTATGCTACTTCTTTTTGTTAGTTGGCCTTAGATTTTTAGCGTGTTATGTTATTCTCCAAAATTGAGCCAGTAGATGATAAAGGTCTTCGTCAATCTCGTAGGATGCAAGGGCTTCCTCCGGAAGGCTATCAACCCTTACCTCCTAACCCTCCAAAAGACAACTACCGTAGAGAGGTAGAAAATCCATCTGACACTAGAAGTGTTATTGCTCCTCCGTTAGATCACTCAGAAAGAACTTTGGTCATGGTTGAACACCCCAATACATCGGTGTCAGTAGCCCCTCTCGAACCACTTTTGCGTCATTTAGACTCTCTTGGGAACATCATAGATGAAGAGGTCCCACGATTACTAGAGAGGGATTCTACCAAAACATATATGGGATCCACAGAACCAAATTTTGGTGATGAGTATAGGACTCATGTTCATCCTAGCACCGCAGTAAATACAAATCCCACACCTTCTTATTCTGTATGGAGGAATTCATCAGGACTCGATCTCTATGAACATTTCGAATCCTTTCGAGAGTCGTTTCATCCTCATAACCCTCCTAGTGAAACATGACCATCCGGTCAAACCATGAATCACCTAGTCGATCAGGTTGTTAACCCTACTGTTACACCAACACAAGTCCATCCTAATGCTAGACTCATCACCTCTACTCATATCCAAATAACTTCATTCTCTACCCCCGTTTCTACAAGCTTTTACTCTACAGCTCCACATATTCCACAAGATCCTGCTAGGACATCTTCTCACCCGAGAATGTAAACCCCTGCTGGCCAAACACAACCGGCTGGAGAGAAACCACCATCCAACGAACCTTCCCCTCTTGGAGGAATACCTTTCCATGGTGGGCCTACCCCTCCCGGGGGACAACCACCTTTTCATGCTCCTCATGGAGGGCAACCTCCGTTTGCCAATCATACCCCGGTCATAAATCCACCACTGGCAGGGGGGCAACCCTCATTTGTTGGAAACCCTTCACAATCCTAGGGAGGATATTCAGGAGGCACTTTTACTCAACCCCACATTGGGGGGAACTCGTATAATAAACCACTAGGAGGAGTATCCAATCTTGTTCCCTTCGGAACATCTTACGGACAATCTTATCCGGGCGGCATCCCAAACACCACCTAGAGTTCTCCGGGACCACAGTCTTATCCTCCTCATGGGTATAATGTGTATCTACCTCTGGGATATACTCCTTACCATTCTCAAAGGAAAAATTTTTATCCTCCTCATGGGAAAGAAAATCACCCGGCCTATAATGCTCAAAACCCATTGGGTTATGCAAATGTTTCTCATTCATCATCGAATCCTTCTTATCCTGGCCAACAACAACTGTATGTAGGAGGACCTACTAGTTACAACTATCCACCTAACCCAGTTTATGGTCCTACTACTATTCCTATGCCGCACTAGTATCATTTGCAAATTAACCGACAACTACCTTTCCTTGTGACTCTAGATCTCCCAGACTTGTCTCGTTAACTAATGATCCTATTTTTCATTCACCGGTTTGGCCAGTCATTCCAGCTAAACTTCCTTCTGATATTCCAAAATTTGACGGAAATCCTGGCGAAGATCCAAACAACCATGTGATGACTTTCCATTTGTGGTGTTCATCAAACTCCCTCATGGATGATTCTGTACATTTGTGTCTTTTCCAGCGAACACTTACCGGTTCGGCAGCAAAGTGGTATATTGAACTACCACGTGCTTCTTTTCATGATTTCAATTCCCTTTCCATGTATTTCCTCATGCACTTTCAACTTCCTATTCGCTACAAGACGGGTACTGAACTCTTGACCTCCCTTCGTCAAACTAACTCCGTGCATATCTCTGACCATATTCATGAGTGGAGGTGATGATGAAGGATGAACAAGGCAATCATTCCTGACATACTATTGGCGGAATGGTTTACTAAATCATTGTTACCCCCGATCTCTTGCGATGTCGATATGGGTGGTGCGGTCACAAAAGAACAAGCCATCGCTCGGGCTCAGTATCTAGATTTGGTTTATTCCCAATTTGGTACTTTGTATGATTTGCTTCCGAATGCTGCTCGAGCTAATACTGATCCATCCAAACCATCATCCTCATCTCATGCGGATGGTGTTATCGGTTCCATCAAAACTCAATCTATTTCCCAATCGCTCACACTCTCCTCTACCTCCCCCCAAACTCAGATCCCTGAAATGAATGCAGTTCAATCTTCCCTTTCAAAACAATCCGGAGGTAAGAAAAAGTCAAAGAATAAATCAAAAAATAACAATGAACAAACAAAAAATCAAGCTCAACCAACTACTACCGAAAAGCAAACACAACGGAAGCTGAAATTCTCGTGTATCATTTGTGGTGATGATCACTGCACCCGAGACTGTCCACTTCACAATGAAGTGGCCAAAATTTTCTAAGGAAAGTCACAACCTGCTTTGCTTACTCAGCCTTTTCCACAACAACAATCCATGGTTGCTCAAACCCCCTCTCCTGGGGGCAGTTTTAGCGATCCTCATGATGAGGCCTCGTCGAGTGCACATATTTATATGTTTAATGGGATCAATTTGACCACTGTCTCTAAGGCATACGACAGACCAGGTAACCCTGATAAAGGAAAAGACGTTAACGGTACCAATACTTTACTGGATCCATCATCATCCTCCGTTAGTCTTCCATCGCTTAATCCTCCGTCTGGACCACTTCAGATTGAGAAACCCACGTTTGACTCTATCTTACACTCTCCTAAGAGAACTATACATAAAGCTACCTTTAATCTTAGTTCACGTGCCACCCAGAACTACAACATTGTTGAAGATTTGGCTCAAGCACCGTGTGCTATGTCTGCGTTAGAAGTTCTACAGCACTGCCCCAGTCAACGTAGAACGCTCTTAGCCACTCTTGGCACTGTGGATCCTGAGTTGTCCAACCATATCATGTTTAACCTGGATAATTATGCATCTCGAATCTCCCACCAACTTGCTTTCCAAGTTGATATTGTTGTTCACAATCAACAAATACACTGAACTATTCTAGATGAGGGAGCCTCGACTTGTGTTATGTCTTTAGCGTGTTGGAAAGGTTTAAAATCACCCGCACTCAATAAATCCCCGACGATGTTACGCACCTTCGATGGGTGAGGTTTTCATCCCCATGGGCTTTTACAATCCCTGCCCATCCAATTAGGTGGAAAAACTGTTACCGTTGATGTCGAGGTGGCCGATGCACCACTCGATTACAATTTTTTACTTGGAAGAATTTGGTTTTATGAGATGACTATCGTTGCCTCATCGATTTTTCGATGTGTGCAATTTCCTCATCAAGGCAAAATTGTCACTGTTGATCACTTGTATTTTTGCACACTCGATGCTCACACTCCTGCTACCAACAATATTCCTTTCTTGGGAGACCACAAGATCACATATGAAAGCATTGGTGTTGGCTTGCTCAAAGATTCTAGCCTCATGGGTACCTTCCCTACTATACTTCCACCGGATACCCATCATATTGCCACTATCGATATGATTTCGACCGCAACTTATCAATCTTTGGAATCATCTGACCTTTGGATTGTACCTAGTCCGTTGGAATTCGATGCACTAGGTGACATCGTGCCACTTAGTCTAGCCGAAACATCATACGTTTCTTTCCAATCCGCTTCTTCCTCGTCAGATGACCAACATCTATTGGCACCTGATGTTTCCTCGATGCAATCACAATTAAGTTCCTTGTCATCTGCGATAGACTACATTTCCCCAATTTTTCTTTTTGATGAATCTGTTCCGAAAATGATTTGTGTTGACAAGTTACCTTGGGATAATCACTGCCACCGATCCTTTTTTCTTCCCCCTCATGAATAAATTTGGGAAGATATACACTCTATCTCCCCTCCTGATGTTGATTTTCAATCATTTCCCATGACTTCAACTTCCGATGATTTAGATCCGATAGTTGACCTGGTGATCTCTTTGGTAGGGCTATTGGAGGTTGATCTTCTTACCCCTGTCGAGACCCTATACACGTGTTCCTTCCCGAGAATTTTTCTTCCATCTAGTGAAGATCTTTTGGAATCCATGACCGAGTTTTGTCCCTTGACATGGTGGCCTTCCAGAGCATTATCCTCTTGGAAGCCATGATCAAGAAGAATAAACGAGCATAGTTTATCTTTTCTGTAGCAAGCTCGTTAAAAAATGAAACAGAGGCCTTGAGCATAGCTCTTTTCCTATGTCAAGCTCGTTAAAAAATGAAACAGTCGCCTCTCTTGAACCTTCTTTTCATCCACCCTTCTCCTTTTTCTCATCTAGTAGAGAAATTGGTGACAACCTCAAAGTCGGTGCCTGAACTGAAGCTTGGAGGGCATGTCTCCAGTCTTTGATGATCATTCTGGATTTAAGCCACTAGCTTTTCAAGCTGGGGGCATACCGAGCTTAGTCTTTGTTTTTTCTCTTGCTCGTAAATACATGAGAATGCATCTGGGTAAACTTTTATCTCTTTTTCGGACCTGTATGGATACACGAAAAAGGAACCCCCTGGAGTCTCCTTTAAGCTCTTTTCAGACTCTCTAAACATGAAAAGATTGCCGAGTGATCTTGCTTCCTTTCCCACTCGTTAAAAGGTTTGAAAGAGCGTCTTTCGAGTGATAATTTATCTCTTTTTTGGCCTCGCAAGACTAATATTACGAAAAATGACAACTTTGGAGTCATCTTTAAGTTCTTTTCAGACTCTCTAAACATGAAAATCTTGCAGAGCGACCTTGTTCTCTTCATGCTCGTTAAAGTATTTGACGAAAACGTCTGTTGAGCGATAATTTATCTCTTTTTCGGTCTCATCAGACTACTTTATGAAAAATGAACTGAGAGAGTTCTTTTTTAAGTGTTTTTCCAGACTCTATAATCATGAAAAACCTCCGAGTTTTCTATCTTTGGACTCATTAAAACAAGCATCGACAGGCCCATACGGGATCGAACCCTTACTTCTTCTAGTTCGTTAAACAAAGGAAGAGGAACTTATCGAAGGTGAGTTTTATCGAGCATGTGTTACCCTCCTCGAGCTCATTAAATTAAAAAGAGGTACTCGTCTATCTGGATGGGGGAAAAAATTGAAGGAAGCAAGCCAAACAGTTTTTGAGAACATTACCAATAACTCTTAGAGTCGCCCTTGAACACGACACTTTGTTTTTGCGCACGTATTAGTCCGCTGAACCTCTGCACTAAGCCAATCCTTTGAGTTTCTTTTACTCCTTTGGGTCACCTAACGCAAGTCACAGTATCCACTGCATCATCAAGTTTTTTTCCATGTCATGTTTCTGCTGTCGTGCCTCAGTGTTCAAGGGAAGTATCCGCCTCAAGAGTCAGCCATCACAAATATCTTGTCTCAATACTCGTGTCAGTCCATGTTAATTTGATCTACCAATTACATCTCTATGTCAGTTTTGTGTCATTGATGGGGGATACATCAAGGCCCTCCTTCGACGAGTCTATTCCTGTCGACTTCAACACATTATCCAGGAACTAGATTTAGAAACCAATTAGTACTTTGGGACCTGCATGCCTCAATGGCAGGCCTCCTCACATCTGACAGTGGGTTTACATCATCGACCTCTGATCAGATGATTCCACGAATGTTAGACTTCAGCTCATGTATTCACAATCGTTGGAATGTACTAGGGTACCTTGGAAATCATTGACATCAATGGTGATTTCCCTCACACTTGTTAACGATTTACATCATTGACCCGTAATCAAGTGGTTTCTGCCATGTTCGACATCAGGACATCTATTCACATGGTTAGATTCATACTACATCGGGATCGGTAAGAAGACCTTGGGTTGAGTGATCACTTTGATATGTACTTTTCCCAGGTGACGATGGAATTTCTTTTGAACAATGACACATATACTGTTACATAGATCCACTTTGTATTGGTCATGGCTATGTCTTGTCATCTTGTAGATCCACTATGTATTCTTCGTGGCTACGATCAGTTCAGGTCATAAGAGTATAGATCCACACTGTATCCTCGGTGGCTATGCCTTTTATCAATATAATTATGGATCCGCAGTGTATTTTATGGCGGCCATATCTTGCAAGTCTTGATCACCCAAGCATAGGTATGCCTGCCTTGGGTTTGACACATGTCATAATATTTGTTGGATGTTTGTGTACATCTTCTGTCAGGTTCTCTGCGTCTATACCCTTGCTTGAAAGTCTACAAAGCATTTCAATTATCAATTCTCATCTTCTAACTTCATACTTTGGGGGGCAATCTGTTACACATCAAAATTACTCACTTTGATAGTGTTGCAAGTGGCGTCATTACAAGTGTCGCAAGTGTCGCATTTTACTCACAAGTGTCGCAAGTGCCAGGAAAAACATACTTCCATAATGCCTATGTCATACCTATAACGACATTAGAAAGACACTCAAAACACCTCAAACATTTGATTTGGAAGAAGAGGAATGGTTAACTGGGTTTATGAACCTCTTGCCATCTGAAAGAACCATTAAAATTGAGCTTTTGGAGGAGAGCGCTTCCCTATACCACTGTTAGGAGTGTTGGCGCCCCCTATAGACTGTTAGGGAGCGTTATAACACTCTGAAAACCCTTTTGGAGGAGCGTTGCTGCTATTAGGAGTGTTGGAACCCCCCTATACCTTACTAGGGATCGTTATAATTCTCTGACAACCCTTTTGAAGGAGCGCTATTGTTGGGACTCAGAAATGTCGTGTTTTCATCCACCTTTCCCTTCACTATTCCTTACATTTCATCGCCCAATTAAACCTTCATCATACCATTTTCATAAATACATTTGGGTTTCACATCATTATTTTTCACTTTATTCATTTTAGTATTAAAAGTGAATTTATGATT
>ML780498.1:1450997-1466975 GCA_009831015.1 Picea engelmannii | reverse complement strand
ATGTGTGAGGATTTGAAGGGATCATATCTTGTAATAATGGGAAAGTAGTTGAGAGTGGTTGAGAGAATAGTGGATCTACAATTATGAGATGGTTATCTTCTTCATGTATATAAGAGAGTGCTCTCTCTTCATGAGAATTCAATAGGGATTGAGTGAGAGTTAGAATTCAATTAGAATGTGATTGTAATCAGGAGAAGGGAATTCTTAGCTTTGTTATTCTTTCATGTTTTGTCATTTGACTATTGTAATGTGATTTGAGATTGATATATTGTATGAGCTCATTGTTGTTAACTCTTCACATGTTGTATTTCCCTTAGGCAATTTCATGCTTTCCTAGTTAGTGTTTCAATGCTTTCTTAGATCAGTTTGATTTCAGCAACATAGATTATATTAGATTAGTTCTACTTCAGTCCTGCATATACAGTGCATGTGCTTCGTCAGTCTACGTACCCCGAGTTGACAATTAAATGGTTGGGCAAGTACTACAACGTTATTATAACGACATATATTTCGCCTAACAGCTACCTATTCTGGGCAGCAGTTGGTTTGTTGAGAAGAATGGGGGAAGGATTCCTTCAATCTTTGAAGGCAGTTGGATTCGAATCCCTAGTCAAGCCATGATCTTAGGGAAGATCCCTAATTGAAGGAGGAAAATCCTCAACTTACCCCAAAGATATCCCAAGTGGTTGGGCCTCTCCAAACCTATTTAAGCAGGTTTTCTTATGGTGAAAGGGGGATGGAGAATGATGCCAAACTTATGATCTCATAAGTGATATTTGGAGAAGAAATTGAAGGCATGAAACCTATGATCTCATAGGAAACATACATGAGGCTAATCAACGAAGCTATCGTCATTCTGATCGTGGGGCTTTTGAGCAAGGGTTAGACAAGGAGAACTTGACGAAACTGTTGCATTCCATCTATGGTTGTATGTAATATTTCGTCCTCATTAATATAATGTGCTTGGCCTGTTTCTTTCTAATTTGTGTTTGATATTACACGAATTTGTCTCTAAGTAGATAGGTCTGTTTCGAACTAATCTCGATAGAGTAGGAAGTTGTTTGTACTTTTGTTTATCTTGCAGGGTCTACCAAGGAGCTCAAGATTGAAGCTCAACTTGGACTGTGCAGGGACAAACACCGATAAAAGGTACAACATTCCTCCTTCCTCCTCATGCATTAGTTTGTGTAGATCTAAAAGGAAGTCAGTGTCCATGTTAATAATTTTCTGTCTTAGAGTTAAGAGTCTAGCTCTTAGAGGAGATCTATCTGTCTGCAGGGAGATTTTCCTTCAATAGACGTGCAATTTATGGATCCAAACATGATTGGTTAATGGAGCACTAGGCTTGGTCACTCAAATTGCCTACACATAAGGAGTCAACCCTCCAAGCTTGCCAACATATGTCGTTGTGGATTTTGATACATATCTCGGTCCACCATGGGACAATGTCAACCCCGACAAAATACCAATCCCACCCATTAAACGTGGCAATAAGAAACAAATCCCACTCAAAATGTCATGGGGTTTGACTATACATAAATCCCAAGGATTAACACTCTCCAAGGCAACCATAGACATTGGAAAGGTTGAACGACAAGGCTTAACCTTCACTGCAATATCACGTGTCAAATCATTAGCAGGTTTGCGTATCTCCCCCTTCTTCTCTTTTGAGTATTATGCAAAAATGCAAGATAGCACATCTGTTGCAATGAGAAAAAAAGAAGAAGCACGCTTACATGCTTTGTCATTATAACCCATAACTCTATGATATGTACTTCATCTCTTTTTCCTTCATATCCTCATGGATTCATCTGGTTTCTTATAATGCCTTTTCAGATACTGAACTCACTGGAAGCAATCTTATATGGTTTCACAATCTTATATGGTTTCACGTTGTAACCCATTCTTACTCTTCTCATATGACTAAATTTACTCCATCTCTTTGTCCTTCATATGTCATGGATGCTCCTTGTTTCTTAATATATTTAGTACACATTTTCATATTCTTTTTTATTCTTTAATATATAAGATATTAAATCAATGTACTTTTTTTACATTGACTTAAGATGAAAAACACATAACATAATGTTAAGGTTAAGCTTGCAATTTATACATATTCCTTTAAACATCTTTTCTTTTATAAGATAGTAATAGTTATGCCCCATACATGTCTTTGTCAACTAAGAACAACCACATTTAAATAAAAAAGAAATGGAAAATAAGACTGATCAGCTTATATCAACTGCTTTTTAATTAAAAAGTAATTGTTGCTGGTGTAAACAACAGACTGGCACTTCCCATCATCCAATGTGACCACAAGCAACATGCACCCGGCAACAGTCTTAATTAGACTGCTGGCACTGACATATTACAATTAAAGTGGACTTCTCTTCACGGAAGCTCCCGTCTTATACCCAGGCCGTTTTCTATTTAACGTCGTTATTCACTCTCTAACCATCCTCCCATCCCATGTGATTCATGTATCCATACATCATAAATCCACCATAACCGTCGTCCCATCCCTTGTAATTCATGAATTCATACATCGCTGGCCATCTATCTACAAAACACCAGCTCCTACGACATGTTTTACTCCAACGACTACCTGTGCCCATCGCCAGAGACTGTTCGACTGGGTACACCCCACAAGCGACCGAGCAACAGCATTTGATTTTACTACCAAGAGCATTCTCCACGAAACAGAGAAATCCAATGAGCTTTGGCCGTCACCTTCGTAGACAATCACGACACTGTCTCCACCCAGAACACCTGGCCCTTCCCCTCTGATAAAATGCTTCAGGGCTACACCTACATTCTCACCCACCCCGACATTCCAACCATTGTCACACATCATCTTCTTTATTGTATTCTGGGCCTTTTACCGACTGATTATGCTCCATATTTAGTTTATTGATAACCTTGTTTTTGTCTTCTATGGTTTTAGTGATAACCTTGTTCTTGTCCTGTGCAATTTTATGATCATTTCGTGGACGGGAATATGATGAAGGAAATTCAAAACCTGACTACCCTACGGAAGAGAAATAACATAAATGCTAACAACAATTGCATAATTAGAACTGCGGAGGCCGACCTGTACATGGAGACCATTTATGAGAAGATTGTGGTCAGGCTTGGTTCCCGGTCTGATTTGGGAACGAATGCAAGAGAAAAGAGAATGCTGGTGGAACCCCCTACCAATACAACTTCGTCCATTTGTTCTGTGATTATCTTGGCGTCTTCCAGACATTGCTTCTCTATTTGCATGCACTTTTCGAACAATAGGGTGTTGAGCTCTTCAAACCTGGTTCTTGTAATCTTCATGTGAAAATCTAGTCCTTCGTAGAGAGAGTCGATATCTATTAGTCTCCACTGCAGAAGACAGAGGTTACTTTGCCCTCTCACATTCTGATGGAAGGACATTCCAGAAGCAGATTATAACTTCCCATGGATTTGGAGCTGCTTTAGTTCCAATTTTCTGTTTTTAATTCGGAATGGGGGAATAAACAAAGAGAAAGGCATATTGGTCGACATACCACACCTCCTCATATCCATAACCAACAAATTATTTGTAGATGCATACTTATCATTAGAATCACGTTGTTGATGGTGTTGTTAGAGAGTATTCATTGTGAAAGAATATATTCTCAGCAGCTAAAACTCACAGTGATCATATCTTCCGTGTGGGGGTTGCTGCTTGTTGTTCTCTAACTTTAGCTAGAGTAACAGACGATTTAAGATGACGTTCAAAATAATCTCTATTATGGTGAATCTATTTGGAAATCTTGGGCTTTTGTATAAGTATGGGCTATCAAAAGCGTTCATGGTTGTTCATTAGATGTATGTCAAGCACACATGTGCCTGCCATCCCAATTCAGGAATTTACTCTTGTTAGGTAAGAAATGGCTATGATTTCAGGTTCAACTTTTGCTGGAGATCATCTCAGACCGAATTCAGTAGCTATGATTGGACTGTTATTCTTGTGTGTTCCGGTGAATATTGACGTTTACCTCTGTATAATCTTAAATAAATTACACAGCCTGATGGCAATGCATAACAAACTTCTAGAATTTTATTAGAACATCTTTATTACTATAACGTTAATTTTCGACTATTTGAAACAAAATTCTAGCCGAATCACTAAACTCGTAAAGGTTTTCAAATAGCTACAGATTTGTGCTGATCATTTATCATTAAATTTTAGTCTCAATTACCTCTATTCTTCAGCCATTATGTAAAACAACGGAATTTTGGCCATTACATTACATTGATACCACAAACACACAAAACGCAGTTGGTGTAAGCAGATTTTGCTTCAATCTGAGTTTCCAATCACAAAGTCAAAGTCTAAAAAGAGAACCTTGAATAAAAAAAATGCATTAGTATTACTGGGATGGGATTATGTTTATCAGATGTAAAATACAAAAAATTAGTTTGAAATTAGGTTAGAATTTGTATATTTAAGTGGTTAATTTTGTATAATTTTAATATGTAAGTATTTTTATTTTTAAATAAATTTAATTTAAAAAACACAAAATTGTAATTTAATGTAATTTATATAGCCTTTTTTAAAAAGAAAAAACATAAAACAATTAAACAAATTAGAAAAATATATTATTATTTTAATATAAAAAAATAACTTATATCAAAAAGGAAATCAATTATTAAGAGATTAAACAATTTCTATAACCTATGATTTTAGTATAACTTATGATTTTAGTTTAGTTGAGGTTTGAACATTTAGATTAATATTAATATAATTTATATATTAAAATCAATTTAATTTATGAAATATGTGTTTTTTTTTTTAAACCAATTTGGATAAGTTAAATATCCCTTTAAAATTTAAAAATCCTTATTACTCTTTTCAATATTTCAAATTACTTTTACTTTACATTTTATCACATAGATTATAGAAATATTATGTTATAATATTTTAAATATGACAAAAATATAAACATAATTTTCACTTTTTAAATTTAAAAGGGTTTTGTTAACCATTTTGTTACTTGTATTTATTATTTTGTATTTAAACTTTACACAAAAAGAAAGAGCTATGAGTGAGGCGCACTAGGTTTAGGGTTTCACTCAGCCCCTCGTGCAGTTGGACGCCCTTGGTGGGGAAAAACATGCTCCCAAGCGAGGGAGGGGCACAAGGTGCCTCCTACAATCATGTTGCGACGCAAGGTAACATAGGCGGTGGCTACATATGGCCAACCTTTGAACCACCCCTCGATCTATGCTCCCAACTTCTTTTTGAAGGTTCATTCAAAGAAAAGGAAATGGAAATTGATTCAGGGACTGCTTTGAATGCTCAAACAAGAGCAGTGCGACCCTGGGTACCCAGAAAGTGCACCCCTCAGGCGACGCAAGCACCAAAATACATCATCATCACACCCAAAATAGAAGAATAGAAGCAAATCATGCGATATTACGCCCTGGTTGGGAAATGTTTAGGGTTATGACCCTCCGAACGTGAGCTGATAAAATGGATACAACAATGGTGGAAACCCAAAGGTCACTATGACCTCCAGTTGGGTTCCAAAGGGTTCTTCACAATAATCCTGCACAATCTTGAGGATAGGAACCACATCTTTGATGAAGGTCCTTGTTTTTTCAATTCAGATGGTCTCTTCTTGTGGTTCTGGATGGAGAAGTTTAGCCCTAAAATAGAGGATTTTGCGCATGCACCAGTATTCATTAGACTTTACTCCCTACCACATGAGTTATGGCTTGAAGAGGTACTAGAGGGTATTGGAAACACCATAGGAGTATATGTAAAATCTTCAGAAGCAACCAAGCAGTGGAGGTACACCTCGTATGCGCGCATTTGCATCTACCTAAATATCTCTAAGCCGCTACTAGGTTCCATTGCCTTGGAATGCCATGATGAGGATTGGTCACAAACCATTAATTGTGAGCACATGTCATTCTATTGCAGGAAATTCCAAGAACATAAGCATCTCTTCAGAGATTGCCCCCTCAACATGGTAAGCAAGGACGAAAATCCTAAAACAAGAAAAATAAAGGACGATTTCATACCAGTAGCAGGAAGACGAAGACAAGGGGCCAGGAGAACAATTGCTACAACCAACAGGGAACCACCCTCTAGTAACCCTTTCGATGCCCTACATCAGTTTCCAAAGAATATGGACGCTCCACAGATCCCTCCTACGACGTAGGTTCAACAAGGCCAAACAAAAGGGAAAGCGGTGGAAACCCCTATCGTGGAGAAAACCTCTTCCATTTCAGCCTCCAATGCTACATATGAAGAACCCTTAGATCCATAAGACGAAGATGCATAAATGGACCTAGATGAGCAGGATTTAGTCGGAATAGACCTGGACCATCTGTAGCAAGCCCATAGACACGAACAATTATACACCATGCCTCCAGACCAATTATGCAAAGTCCACAAAGTCTTCCTCAACTCTTCGGGAGGCTTTGCCGCTAGATCCATCTCAGGCCTCGACATACAAGGAAATATACTGAAAGAGAAATGCAAAACTCAAAAAGACAAAAAGAAAAGGGGAAGGAAATCCACTTAGAAGCTCATATAGGAGATTGGACACTTTATGGTTAACTTAGGTTAGATACATCTCATTTATGATAGCTTTCCCGCTCTCCCCTCCCTATCCTCATCATGAATCTCATCTCTTGGAATATAAGGGGAATCAACGGTCGTAGTAAGTAAAGGATACTATGAGAACGTATTATAGTGGAACAACTAGAAATAATGTTGCTACAAGAAACAAAATGTGCAACGAAGGAAATGGATCGAGTTCTGGCTTGTTGTTGGAAGCAAGGGAAGGGAATTTGTATTGATGCAATGGGCTCGGTCGGGGGTCTGGCAATTCTCTGGAACCCGAGCTCAATGATCTTGGAAAATTTCTTTACCACCAGGTGGTAAATCTCAGTGACTTACAGGCTTATTGGATCTAACAAGCCTGGATACCTCACAAATGTGTATGGACCAGCCACACCACGAGAAAAAACTTCCTTCATTAGAAATCTGGAAGGAATTTCCACCCTTACCTCCAGAAGTCAATGGACTATTGGAGGCGATTTTAATATGATTTGCAATCTGGATGAGGAAAGAGGAGGAACACGCAGACTTGAGGCAGAGTCAGTGCACTTTCAAGTGTTAATTGACAAGCTAGGCCTCATTGACCTGGAAACACAAAATGGACTCTACACCTGGATGAATCGAAGATCAGTGTCCCAATAGGTAGCTTTCCTCCTTTATCACTTCCTCATCTCAGATTCCCTCTTGATGGATGGAACAACTATTGAAGCTCGCATCCTCGACGCCCCCGGGTCAGATTAGTGGCCCATCCAACTATGGCTAGACATTCTGTCTTTTCCAGGTCACAAGAAGCCCTTCAGATTTGAGCAGTTTTTGCTCAACCACCCAGAATTCCAAAATAAGGCCCACATCTGGTGGAGGGGGTCGACCATTCAACATGGCTCCAAGATGTATAGATTCCAACAGAAACTCAAAAACTTCAAGCAGTGCCTCAAGATATGGAGCAAACAAACCTTTAGAAATATCTTCAAGGCCCAACAACATTTGAATGAAAAAATGAGGATCCTACAGATCCAAATCAGAGATCAGGGCATCACAAAGGAGCTCGGGACATAGGAAGAAATGATAAGTCAAAATTTGGGGGAAAGGTGATCCCAAGAAGAGATCCTATGGAGACAAAAATCCAGAGTGCAATGGTTAAAGGAGGGCGAAAAAATACCAAATTATTAGAGAGGTCCACTATTCAATGAAAACATGTCAATCACATCTTGCACCTGGTCACAAAATAAGGGAAAACTCTCCATTTTCGTGAGGACCTGGAAACAGAGTTAGTCTCCTACTACCAAGATCTCTTGTCCGAGTCTTGTTAATGGGCGAAATTGTCCGTTCGTCAATTGAGAGAGTGGAACCGGTCCGAGGTTGTCTAAATAACCCAAGCCGTTAGGAATGAACCTCCCTGACGGGTTTAACGGCTCCGCTGGCCGCTCTAAGATCCTAGGAAAACCAAAGAGAAACTAATCTAAACTAACTAATCTAACTAAAACAAATAAAACAAACTAAACTAACTAAAACTAAATACAAGAAACTAGACTAACTAACAATAAATAAAAACAAACTAATACACTAATCTAACAAACTACTAAATGTAAACTAAAACTAAATACTAACTACTTTAACTATTATATACAATCTACTAATTACTATTACACTAACTCTATTAATTAAATATCTAATTACTAATTAGATTACAATTTATTCACAAATATACAATATACACAACTGGCAAATTTAAATAAAACCTGTAAAACTCAAGTGCTTTCTGCCCTAAGCAAGATATGTTTTTTGATTTTTATATTTTATGAAAAAGAAATAAAAATTACTGAAATTAAATGAACTAATATATTTACTGAAATTAAACAATCTAATATAAATCTAATTAAACTTATATCTAAACTAAACTACTAATAAGAATAGTAAACAAAGAAGTGACCAACTGACCATGGAAACGCTCCTAATTTGTCATGTGTGTGATGACTTTGAAGCTGGTCGGAGGAAGTAAACTCACACCGGTTAATCCAAAATGATTCTTGTAAACGATAAGCTGCGCTGCTCTTTGAGTTGTATACAGGACAAACAAGACATAAAAAATCATAACAATTTTATGATTTATAAATCTCTGCAATAAGGGAAACCTGTTATGCAAAAACTTATATTTACTAATTCAATTTATGAAGAAGAGAAATCTGTCGTTCACAAACTGAACTAAGCAATTGCTATATTTTTTAAACACTTAGAAGAAAACAGATATGGATAACAATGATTAAATTATATCATTTGCACATGATTAAGATAGCTAAAGTAGTCATTAACCAGATACAAATTGATATACACAACATGAAACAAAATATTGATATAATGAGAAGCTAAAGCTGTAACAAAACACCAAATTMTGCYTCAGTCTGTATTAAAACTCCATATCCTTGTTCTCCCACGAATGAGGATGATCATTATTACAAAAATGATAGGTATTTATAAGTCTCTCCACAGGGTAAAACCTCCCTGTGGATAATATCAAACTGTTTTACATAATCTGGGAGATATCCCAAAATCAACTAAACTAGGAAACTAAAATGCAATTAAAATATTTCAGATATCCCCTAACTGCTCATCATATCCACTGCAATTTCGAATTCATCTGCAATAGACCAAACATATCAAGTTAGAAAGATATTTCATCAGAAAAACAATAAAAATTTGATTCTACAGACTTAGCTACAGAATCATCTGATTCTGTAGCTAGTCTAAAATAACATACAGGATCAAAATATAAATCAAATCAAATCTTTTTAAAAGAATCAAATCCAATTTTATTTCAATAAAGATTAAAAATGAATCACTAATGATTCAAATGATTTTCTCATTCCATATAAAACATAATCAAAAGTGATTTAATCGAAACAGGGGTGAGAATACTCTGTTTCATTTTACCATAAAATCGGGTCAAATAGTAACAAGACTGTTTCATATCAAATGAAATCCACTGAGTCATATCATGTGCGATACGATCTAATCCAACACAACCAGAATCCATTTTTTATGGCTATAATAATGTAGCATAAGATTCAGTTTGTTTTAATTAAATACAAAGATGGGAAGACTGTTACGATTATGGGCAAATAAAACAGCATCAACCAAAATTTGCCATAGATTTCGATCGCTGACAGTCAATAAGCAGAATCAAATAGTGATCAAAACCATCATCAGATCGATAGAAGTGATAATCGTAAACTGGGCAACAATAGAAACAAATCGTGACTGAGTTAAATATAGGAACAAGTCGTGATCCTGGGTATAGTCACTTTCGTTCCTCAAATCAAATTTAAACAATATATTCATGGCAATATGAATTGAACTGATAATATGGTGGTGTAAACCAACGCGAGTCAACCAACTGGGTATAACTGTTATGATTCGTATCTATTCACGATTTGGGTGTATATAAAACAGAATCACATTAAACATGATCCAAACTGTATTCGAGCTTGGTCGAAAGTCATTGTAACAGTTAACCATATCACAATTGTCGCCAAACATAGCATATGCATTATAATGAAATCCAAACGAAATGTGATTGTGTCCAGAATCGAATATGAGAAACAACTTGAGTTTATGACAACAGAGCATCTAATTTAAGCCAAATCAAACCAATCCAATCCATACCACGATTAATCAAATCGAAGGAAATCCAATCAAGGCTAAACTGGGAAAACGAAATTCGATTTATCAAAACAAAACTATGTACATAATGCATATAACGTGACAGAGAAAATCCATGCTGTAGACAGAGCTATTCACAGAATTCGAATTCGTTATATAAACAAATGATAGAACATGCCAGTGAGGCTGTTATCATGCCAACTTTGAATTCACGACTGTTGTAGCTGATTCAACATTTTTAAACAAAATAGAGCGTGTTGTCCTCTGTTTTTTATCAGTGGCTTGCAACTCAGCCTTTTCACTGGTAAGCCATGCAACTTGGTCCTCCAAATAGTGAATTCTCGACTGCAGCATCGACACATAAAGATAATATCTTTCCAACCATGAGCCGCATTGATCACAGGATGGCACCGTAGATTTTGACAAAGCAGGAGAGGGTTTTGATGAGTGACCGGGGGTTTCCCAAGGCAGCTTAATGCCTGGGTAATTAGGGTCATTTTTCAAGAAAGGTGATAGGTTTGACACGAAGTCATACGAAGGTTCGACACACAAACCTTTCCGAATAGGGATATTCACTTGCCAAAAAACGTTCAACCTCCGAATCAGAGTCCTCGCTCAACACGATAGGGTCAGGATTGACAGGGGGCTTCGGCTTGTTCCTTGCCATTCGAGAAATTAAACGGGCATTCTTTTTGCCTTTGGCGTTTGCAGTAGGTTTGGCTTTAGGCTTCTTTCCCACAGGCTTAACATTCTCGACATCCTTGGTCACAGAGTGAGGTAGGTCGATAGGTGAGTTGGGTAAGGGTTTAGGTAACAGAATACTGTAGGGTACCGAGGGTATAGTCTTGTCTTCGCTCACCACAGGTTTGTCAACCTGTGGAGGGTTTGAATCTTCAAAATTATTGCATGCAAGGAAATCGTTCCAACAGTCTCCGTGTAACCCCAAATGACAGACGACAATAATTTTAACCAGCCCATAGTGAAAGAGGCTGCTATCATCCTGGTTCCTTTTATATTTCTTAGACATTTTAAACAGGCTTCTAAGAAAATAATAAGGCATATTAAGCTCATAACCCATGCAAACCATAAGCAAACAAAGGTGGTGTAAGAAAACAAACCCGTACCGACGTTCGCAGGTGATAAACTGTTTGATAATCATCAACAACTCATGCCAACGTTGTTTCAACATGGTCACGGGCAAACCCTTATCACAAGAGCTAACATTACGCGACTGGAAGAGCATAGTCCAAGGGACCTCTTCCACCTTGCAATTCTTGGACCATCGTTGTCCAGTGGCAGGCAAACCCGTAGCTAAACTGAGAAATTTCTCGTCAATTTGCAATTGAACATCCCTAACCTTGGCTCGACAGCCATCAAAGGTTAAAGCGAATTGCCGAGCAACGCAGAGGTTAAAACCATCAAATTTTTGTATGAAAGGGAGCCACCCAACTTCCTCAAGGTCACTGCGGGCACTGTTGAACATCAACAGAGCCTGACTGCCATTCGGTTCAGCCCTCACGACTGGAGCCATGATGCGAGCACATGGTAAGGGTTTGGGTCGAAAACACCAGCACACAGGAGCAGAGTCATTCGGTCTAACCACTATGAACAATCAAAGGGGAAGAATTAATGCACGCATGCGAGGGTGGTGGGATTATTCACCGCCATGCATAATGGTAATGGAAATAGTACAACCGCCAATTAATCCTCTGTTTAATCAATCATAACACAAAACCATATCATTCGTATAACCAAAGAATTAAACGATGAGTAATATGCCAACGCGCCATTGACCATAGATTTTCAAACCATAGTTATTGAACATAGAATCAAACCCAAAAGTTAAATATGCGCCATCGTATAAGTGTGTAATCAAAGTTTTTTAAAACATGGTGACAATCGATTTCACAAAATTGACAAGCCAAGAGCTGTATAAATTTTAACATAAGGATCACATTATTTATATAAAAACAAAAATAAACCATGACCCCTATGTAGTTCAATGACTAGGGAAGTTTCAAAAACATAAATTTTCATGCTCAATGCCTTACCAATTAAATAAAAATCAAGTTATGCAATCGAAGTAAGAATAGGCAAATAGGCACAATTTAAAAAATCTTTGAGCCACTTAATGATAATCCAAAGGTAAGTGCCATTAAAATATCAATAAAAGATCATGACAGTTCAAAGAACGATGGAGGAGTTTTCACGCTTACAGTCGTGAAAACCAAATGGAGACCAATTTGCAAGTGTCGCACGAAATGAAAATATCGTTTATTTGCAAAATGCGACGACAATTTGAATTTCAAAAGACATAGGTGTAGGCAGCTTATAGGGCAATGGAAAAAATTGAATTGGCTTCCAACAATGGCGACACACTGGTAGAAGCAGTTATCTCTGTCAAAAGAAATAAATTCAGATTAGGACAACAAAGAAAATTTCAACTCAAAAACAACAACAAGAAAATCGTACAAACATCATTATTTACCATCTTTTCCAGCGATGTTTTAAAAGATGAAAACAAATAACAGTCTTAAGATCAGTAAGTCACGATATTAATGATAAAATCTTCAATACTGTTGGCATGGACACTGCTGCCAGCAGGCGTCCATAGCCTCGACAGGGTTGTCATTTAACCCACTCTGACATCTGTATCATGTCAAGAAGTTCTAGATCAGAATTAAGGACATTAAAGAGGTTTCTTATATTTTTTCACAGATTTTCGTGTACCTGACATTGCTTCGCTGCCAGCAGGCCTGTTCAGTACCCCGACGAAGTTGTCTTGGCGCCATGCATGCATTTACCCGCTGCCAGCGGACCTGTTCAGTATCCCGGCGGGTTTACAAACATTTCCCACAGCTCTTATTAATAATTTTATTTTGTTTTATTTTGTAAATATATAGCTGAGCGGGGTGACGCTGATAATCTTTGATTTTTAACATATTTTTTCAGACCTCATCAGAATTTTTTAACACTGTCCTTTATTAAGCTCTAGGGATGTTTTATTTCTAAAACACTTCCTATAACAGGGAGACATCTTTTGAGTCATTCCTTTACGGAAAAGGGACAACGTAAAAAGATAATAGATGATCATGACAAACTTTTCTCAGAGATTGAAATTAGTAAACTTCTTTCAAACAACAAAATTTTCCAACATAAATATCATTTTCAGAAATATATCACTGATGTTTGTACAAACTTTCAGAAGTTATTTCAGGGAAGAAATTTTTCTATGATCTTAATCTGAATGGCTTAGTGCACAGGTATGCATATCTTTCAAAAAACACAAAAAACTGATCAATTCAAATCAAAACCAAAATAGAAAACAAACGAAAGGTGCAAACAAAAGAAATATTTACATAATATACAAGGGGAATTATCAAGCAAAGTATCTTTTCAGGGCTTGGCCATTCACCGGATAGGTGTCAAGCTGCCCTTCAAGATTCTGTAATCGAAAGGAACTAGGACCCAACTTTTTAGCAATCAAAAATGGCCCAAGCCATAAATTTTGAAACTTGGTGTGCTCACCCTTCCCTTCGTTCGGTTTGTCCCACTTCAAAATGAGATCACCTACTTCAAAATTTCTATCAGAAGCAGAATTAGAATCGAACCAGCTTTTAATCAGTTGTTGATGTTGATCTAACTTACGCTTAGCTTGGGTTCTTACTTCTTCCAACTTCATCAAAGCGTCAATGTGGATTTCTAAAGGGGGACAATCTTCTTCTTGGACTTTTTGTGACAATTGAAGCGAAGGAAGAAGAATGTGAGGTGGAAGAATGGCTTCTCTACCATAAATGAGGAAAAAGGGGGAGTTACCTATAGCGGCTTTGGGTGTTACCCTATCATCCCACAGTGCATTCAGCAATGCATTGTGCCAATTCTTGTGATTTTCAGCCACGGTTCTCTTGATAATATTGATCAAGTTCTTGTTAGTTGATTCTGCTAAGTCGTTGCCCTGGGGGTAGTAACTAGCAGAATACTTTAGCTTTATTCCTTTCTCCAAAGAGAACTCACTCATCTCAAGAGAGGAAAAGTATGAAGCGTTATCAAAGACTAGACAATCAAGGATACCGAAACAAGTGATGATATTCAAGTTCAGAAAAGCAATCACCTGACTTGTGTTAACAGTTCTTAGCGCGGCGGCTTCAGACCATCGAGTAAAATAGTCTGTGGCTGTCACAATATACTTGTGTTGTTGTGAGGATGGAGGGTTAATAGGACCTATGATATCAAGGCCCCATTGCTGGAAAGGAGAATCGACTGAGACGGGTTGTAAGGGAAAGGCTGGTTTGTGCAACCACCCTGATGCTTTCTGACAGATGATACATTTACGACACAAGGCATGGGCGTCCCTAAAAAGTGTAGGCTAGTAGTAACCGGATCTTAAAACCTTATGAGTAGTGGTATTGCCACCGAAGTGACCACCAGCTTCTCCTGCATGCAACTCAAGCAAGACTTTTTCTGATTCATCTTTTTCGAGGCAGCGCATCAGTACGTTGTCAAAATTTTGACGAAATAGTATACCGTTAACTAGATGAAAGGAGGCGGACTTTAGTCTCAACGCTCTTCTCTTGGCGGGGTCAAGGTGACGGGGTGCTGATCCATGTTCAAGATAGAATCTAATATCGTCATACCAAGGACTTACGAGGTTTTGAGTGCAACAGATCAAACTTTGATCATGTTGTTCTAGGTTTGACGTATCACTATCCTCTTGCTATCCTATTTCTGAATCAACAACCAACTTACACAATCCTTGGCCTCTCACAATCTGTGCTGGGGGTGATCTCTAAGTCATACTCCTCTAAGGAGGTGACCCAGTTGGCTCTCTTCTCTCCTAACTCCTTTTGTACTAACAAGTTCCTTACAGCAGGGTAGGGGACAATGACCTTCGTCCTTGACTTCAAAAGATAGGACCGGAAATGCTTAATTGCTTTGAAAACAACGTAGGCTTTCCGATCAACCACTGGGTAGTTAAGTTTAGCACCTTTGAAAGTAGAGCTCATAAAGGCGATGGGTACTTCGTTTTTCTCGTAATTCTTCTGAGTCAGGACTGCGGCATAGGAATGATAAGAGGCAAAAGTATAGAGTGTAAAATCTTGAGAGAAATCAGGGCTCATGAGAGACAGAGCGTTTATTATGGCCTTCTTTATGTCATTAAAAGATTGATTTTCTGTGGGTCCCCAGTGATATTGGGTGTCTTTCTTAATCAGGTTCTGGAGAGGCCTGACCATTTCGGAGAAACTGGGGACAAATATTCTCACGAAATTAATCTAGCCTAGGAAAGACTGCATGGATTTCTTGGATGTAAGTGGAGGAAGTTTAGCGATAACTTGAATCCTCTCGGGGTCAATAATCATCCCATCACTAGACACAATGAATCCTAGTAATTTACCCTGTTCTACTGCAAAGATGGACTTCTTGGGGTTCAAGGAGATGCCGTATTTACGACATCGTAGCAGAACGGCTCGTAAGTGAGCTAGATTATCATCTTTGTTTTTAGAGTACACGGTCACATCATCTAAGTAAACTACTACGGAGTGACTGATTAAGCCTCGAAAAGCAATGTCCATTGCTCTCTGAAAGGTAGCACCAACGTTAATCAATCCAAAGGGCATTTTGCGATAAGCATAAGTGCCCCACGGGGTACGGAAGGTAGTTTTTAGTTGGTCTGGCGGAGACATCAAGACTTGGTTGTATCCAGAGAAACCATCCAGTAAGGATAGCCTCTCGGAACCAGA
>ML780498.1:1417890-1430141 GCA_009831015.1 Picea engelmannii | reverse complement strand
ATTAACTATTTAATTGAATGTTTATTGAATATGTAAATTATATTGCATACAAATATCTAGAAGCATTAAATACTTTCTTGACTTTGATAGATGGTGGGTGCGATGAATTAAATGAGCATGGTGGAGTGTTATGTACATTTTGGAGAAAATTATCAAATAACATTTATTAGCTAGCATAAGAATAAAGACTTTTTATTTTATTTATTATTGTTTAATGCAAGTCATTTATATTTAGTTTTATTTTAATATTTTCCCAAAATATCTAGATAAGGGAGGTTGATGGATAATAATGAGGGTGGTTGAGGAGACTTGGGGAAGTGTGTATGGAAACTTGATAAATAGGGAGAAGAAGTAGAGAGGAGGGGGAGGATGGAGAGGTTTGAGCATGATGAGAGGTTGTGAAATTCTTGGAAGATATAATTCTTTTGATAGTTTTCTTTGAGCATTTGTGCTTTGTTGTTCTTGGAGTCACGGGCACGGAGGGCCAAGAAACCAAAATATTTCTTGGAGCTAGGAAGCTGGCTAGGCTCCTAGTTGGCAAGGAGGATTCCGTTGTTTCACTCTGGGAAAGCAGGAAAAGAATGCTTGGAAGTGCCTAGGACTACATTGCAATTGATGAGATTTGACAAACTAAGGAAGAGGTATTTTTTAGTGGTATTTGTTGTTGATATTTTGCATATACTTTTGTTTTAAGTTGCAAATCATAGAGTTAACATAATACTTATTTCATCATGTTATCTAGATTTATCATTGAGAAAATGTAGAAGAATTGTGAAAATGAAAATCAATGAAATTATGCTAAAACAAAGTTGTTATTGTGTATGTATTTAATAAATGATTAATTGCTTAGCATCCTGTAGATGGTTGCTACACCTTCAGGGGTGTCTTCCCCACGATCTCATCCATGTGCAACATACTAGGTGTGATGTGGAATATTGCATTCAGATGGAGTATTGTATGGACTGGATCTCGCTCTCCTTCTTCCATTATTTCCTCTATTTATGGTGTTGATGGCTCTATTCCCATGCTGCTTATTGTCCATGCTTCCCCATTTTTCTTTAGGAATTGTCATATGTCTACCAGATCCTCTTGAATCTTGTCCCTGTGGTGCACAACATTGTAAAAATACTCGGCTAGACAATCTTGTACCATTTAATATATCATTTCCCTGTCATTGTCTGTGATCGTATATTCTGACGGTTTTCTCTGCGCGTTTGTTTTCTTGAACGATCCTCCTATCTTCATGGTTGGACTCTTATTCCCACTTGGTTCCTGTGGTTTGGGACTTGTTGTGGTCCCTTGCATGGCCTCTACTTGTTTCTATTGTTCTTTGGCCGGTTGTGTATTCTCCTTTTTCCCGTTCTGGATCCCCGTCTTCACTGAGCCTTCATTTGTCTGTGTTGTTTTTGTTTGGCCCGTCCTTCATTTCTTGGGCACTTGGATTTCTTAAGGTTGTGTTTCTACCTAACCTGCCTCTTCTTCTGTTGTTCTTTCCAGCAACTCCTGGGTGAGAACTGGAATTCTCCATTCATCTTCCCAGTATTTGATCACCATGTTGATGTCACACTCTGTGATACAATAGCGCATTTGTAGCCACTGTTTATCACGATCCTTCCACGCTTGTATCCACATTGTATGTCGTCTAGCCTTGAAGTTGGCAATATCCCTATACTGTGCAGCAACCTGTGGTGTGATCCTCCACATGTTGGATATGACTTCCTGTAGGTCATGTAGGTATCCTTCAAATATGGACCCGTTCATCCGTTTATGCTTAGCATCTGATGAGGTGTTCAACAATAAGTATCTCGTTTCCTAGTTTGGCTTGGGTCTGGTACAAAAAGTTACATACCTTGGTTCTCTCCATCCCATAAAGTCTATTAACATTATTAGCCATGAATAGTGAAATTTCGTTCCTAGATCCTGCATATCCTTCCAGTCATCTAGGAATAATTTCAAGAGATACTATGCCCAGCTCACTGTGGTACCCTCAGTGCATTGGGCTGCAATTGCGACAACCCCAGCTGGAACTTCCTCTCTGCGGAATTTTCTCAACAACTTACAGGCTAATATTTTTGCGCCTATTTGTGTTGCGACATTGTTGATCCTTTTGATAATGATTCCTCTTGTCCCCCTGTCGGTGCCATACTTCTTCTTCATCTCTTCTGCTAACGCCTTCTCCTTGGCCTTGTCATCCAAAAACTGTGTAGGGTCCATGCCCTGGGATGGAAATCCTGTTATGTTTGCAATAATCTCTATGTCTATTGAGATGAGCTTATCCAACCAGATGTCTCCACCATGTGTGACTGCTAACAATTGTTTGGCGCACACACTTGCATATTGATCTCTACCAAAATGTGGTAGATCCAATAGACCTAAATTTTTTGTTTTATCCAACTCTGTTTCCCAATGGAGTGGCTAATCAATCCATTCTCAACTGAATTTATGCCCACCATCTCCATGTACACTCTCTTTGCAAATTCTAGAAACTTTTATGTGTCTGCTACATAGTGGTCTGAGTATTTTAGCTTGTTAATATGGCCCAACAAGTCTGATCCTACTTGTATCCCATCTGGTATATGTGGTAGGATGATTTTGCGATTGGTTGCTTACAAGGTGACCTAGGTACCTGCTGCTTGTGTTTCTTCGGCGGTGGTGGCTGGCTCGAAGTTCCAGCGGCTCCCAGTTGTGTTTCAGAGTACCATTTTGGCCAACCTGTGACGTCCTCTACTGTTCCTACAACGGGTGGTCTGAGATAGTGGTTTGAGACTCGTCTGGCTCAACTATTGCTTCTAGATTTAGCTTCATTCCATTGACTCTCGAAGTTGCTTCAGTGTTCTTTGGTTGCGCCTCCTTCAGAGTTTCGGTGTCCTGGTTCTGCTTCTCCTGTACCTATGTCAGTCTATATGTCTTCGTTCTCTTTGGTGCTGGCTATTGGGTTTCTTCCACTATAGGTGTAGGGTTTGTCGGTGTTGTGTCTAGAGATGGGATTTCATCAATATTGACGATCTTCGACAACTGCTTTTCACCTTCTTCCAAACGTACTCATGACCTGGTCTGAACTCTAGCTTTTTCTCATTTCTGTTTGCTTTGGTGGTGCCATTGTGGTGAATGTCGAATTCTTTCTAGGTTTGAATGGTCTCTGTGGCATTTGTGAACTCGCTCTGTGATTTTTAGCTTCTATCGCTCTCTATCAGTTCTCTTTTCACAAATGGACTCTTTACTCCCGCATTCGTGTGTTGTATGGGATTCCCATGAAGCTTGTTGATGACACTTCCTTAATTGTGGATTCAATGCACCTCTGGTTCTTTCGTACTTTCCATTACTCCACCTTTCTGTTTCCAGTTAGCGCGATTAATGTGGGGTCCCATCGGTCCTTTCCGTCCTTTAATTCTGCCTAATGTCGTCATGTCGTACTATTTTTGTGGTATTTCTGTTTCCATCTTGTTTCTCTTTTTACATGTCCATTGTCCTTTTCCTTGTTGATTTTGTGTTCCTAAGTATGCGTGCCCTATCTATATTTCAGCGCACTGTTCCTTTGTTTCTTCTTTTTGATATACTATTTTTTTTTTACTGTGCAGTGGGTAGTTGACTGTCCTTGTACAATTTCAGTTGGCTCCCGTTGATCATTCCTCTGAGTTATGCGCCTGATAAATCTTTCAACTGTACAAATCCTCCATCTGTGAGAAATTTTACTTTGTACGATCCTAGCCAATACATTCTAGGTTTTCCTAGGTGCTGAAACGATTTGTTGTCATACATCAATACTATATCTCCTTCCTTAAAAGTTTTCTTCTTGATGTTCGGGAGTGAGTACAGCATCAGTGACAGCAGTCCCCTCCATGACTCCATTGACATCACAGGAGAAGACAATCGACCTGGCTAAGTCCATGGAAAAGATGAGCTTGCAGGAAACAGAGATCAACAGGCTTAAAAAGGAAGTTGAGAACCTTCAGGAACTCAAAAATTCCTTCCAAACCAGCTTCTCCAAAGAAAAGTAGGTGACAAAGCAGCTCAAGCAATAGCTACATTAGCTCCGGAAGCAGACAGTGGCAGGAAAGACCTTGGTCGAGGTTAAAGAGAATGTATGGACAGAGATCACTAAGTCCATGAATGAAATATGGCCAATGATCTAGATCATGTTCGAGAAGAACGAGTTGGTGCTGAGAAGCAAACAGGCCATCGAGAAGATCAGAGTAGAATTGGGAGACATGCCAACAAAAATGAACGAGATCATCAAATTCCTCAATTCTAAGACCAGGGAAGAGCTGGAAGAGCTGAAGATTGAAGACAGAACAAAGACCATCCTTGAGGTCAAAAGAGTTTTCACCAATAGAGGATTAATGCTTTAGTTGGAAGAAAAGGTTCAGGTCATGGACCTGGGGGTACATAAATTCTTCAGTAAGATTGAGGCTCTCCAGAAGAAAGGTCTTCCTGGTCTGAAAGTAATCAATGATAAATTGATGACACTCCCGGACTACAAGAAGAGATTAGCCGAAGTGGCTAAGGACAGTTCAAAGTTTGCAAGCATACAAGGGAGAATCACCGGCAAGGAATTCCTGGATGCCCTTCAGTGGGACATCAGTATCCAACACGAGATTTCGATACATCTTCCTCACAAAGCCAACATTCAACAAGTATACAGAAATGGATGAAGTGTATCGAAGACTGCTCAAAGTCAACATGCCCAGTCATCTCAGATGGGAGGAGATCTGTGATCTGATCGATTAGCAGATGATCTGTCCTAGTCCAGTCAGTTGTCCAGTCAGATGAAGTCGTGCAGAAGCTTCATAAACGACCTACCCAGAAATTAGCGTGCAGTTACACCACATCATCAAGCAATTCCTAGATTTAGGAATTTTGTTAAATTATTTAGGCTAAAAATAGATTTAGCACGTCCTGATCATTACTGATAGGATCTTTGTAATTTGAGTTATAAATACTTCACCTTTCAAAGTATTGAGGGTTTTTGATCTTCACACCCTAACACTATCATATTGTAATCTTTTGGAAGAGATCTTCCATTAATAAAAAGGAGGCACTTTTACAGGATTCTTGTGTGTATTCACTAGTGATATTTTTCTCTCTAAGTTGAATGTTATCCTCGCTTTGTCATCATTTTGTTTTTGGAATCTAATATTTAAGAGTAACGAACGTTGCAGGATTTATCTCGTATACCCTGTTCCTGGCTCGAAAGATTTTAGTGTTTTATCTTCTGGTGTTTTCAATAAAGAAATTCTTAACTGCTTCTTTGTTGGAATTATCTTTCTCATCTTTTCTGCCAATCATCATTTAAGTTACTAAAAGATCCAGTGATTATATTATCTCACCCTGTGAAAGTTTTCCCTTTGAGTTTCTAGTTTGTATTTCATATTTTATTAAACACAGACCCCATAGCCCAATGGATGTGTAGACCATCCCAACCAATTCGAAAAAACACTTTGACAACGAAAACCGAACTATTTCTTTACCTAGCCTAATATCTGAAATTTGAAACATAGCTAAATCTAATAGAGAGATCCCTCTCTGAAGTTGGAAGGGCTAGATCCCAGCTTCAAAAGTGGTTGGATAAAGTTACCTTAGTAGATTTCTTTTGCTGTCAACCTCTAGGAAATTTACCAAGTGCTAACATAGTGGCGACTCCACTGGGGAAGAACATATAAATTTATAATTTCACGTTTTGTCTTTCCCCTAAAAGAACGTTTTGTTCCTAGAATATTGCAAATTTGAGAAGAATGTAATGTTTAGAGGTTGATCAAACTTTGTACATATTATTTTCGGACTCATAAAACTAAAAATTAGATATATAAAAAATCAAAAAGAAATTTGTCTCCCAAGAAAGTCTATACTCGATCTCATCCAGACCCAGAACTTACGATAGTGACAGATAACCCAGAACAGTTACTCAGGAAAAAGACCTTAGCTGAAGGCCCAGTGAGTCATTTTCCCCTTCATAAGTCTCTTTCCTTTTCAGGGAAACCCATTACTTTGCAAAACCCTGACCTTGTCACCTTCTCACAACAAAGCCTGGTTAGAACACGGTCCGATAGTTTTGTGACTGGAATCATTTTTGACCCAACCGTTTTACAACCCCGAACCCCTGAAGTCCTGTCTCTCATTGTTAAACCACAAACCACTCACTCGGTGCTATCCATCCCCTCCTCGTCTTCATCCTCAACCGCAACCTCTCCGACCATCCAGTTTATTATCCCACATCCTCCGCACATCATGGCAGCTCGATATGCTCCCTTGGTGTTGACTCCACCTCTTCATGCCATGCCCCAGGACTACCAAACGAGACTTCCACAGTTCGATGCCACGAGACCTTTGAGCGCACAACAACACGTAGATAAAATGAATGATTATTATGATCTGCATGAAGTAGACGAAGTTGATGTTCAAATGAGATTGTTTGCCCAAACTTTGACAAGTGACGCTAAAAAAAGGTACCAAGGGTTGCGCGCCGCCTCAGTCCTCGACCTTACCTCATTCCAAAGGAGTTTTCTAGATATATGGGAGGTAAAGAAAAACCCTCTACAAATTTTGTCAGAAAACGAAAATATCAGAAGAAATCAAGGTGAGACAGTGCAAGATTACTGCACTCATTTCAATAACCTGTACAATGCAATCCCAGCTGAAATCAAACCTCCACAGGGTTTGGCCTTGATAAAATTCCCTGATGGCTTTGATGCTGACATTTCATACCAACTAAGGGAAAGAAATTCTACCACCCTAGAAGACATGCAGAAGAGTGCTATAAGTGTGGAGGCCAATTTGTTGGCAAAAAGGGCACGTCAGAGGTCAGAGAGGAGAGTCACAATTAAAGAAGAACCCTCCACGTCAACCTCAGACTCCAAATTGGATTATTTGGCCAGAGCAATGGAAAGAATGATGGAAATACTTACTGTGTCAGACAGAAACCTTCCGAGAGAAAATCCACCAACTCCTCAGGTTCAGAACCCTAACTTTAGGAGAAACCCTCCTCAAATCAGACAGAGAGATCCTAGGGATCAAAGAGAGCATTGGGGTCTAGATCAATAGATCAGACCTGCCCTACAAGAAAATTATGCCGATGAAGGGGAGGAAGTAATCGAAGAACTGGAGGATACTCACATAAATATCATGGGAATTCACGATAACGAAGCTATTTGCCTTACCCAAGAAGAGCAAGAACTTTTTCTTCTCAATCAAACAAAAGTAAGTGAAGAAGTTGAAGATGCAAAACAACTGGCATTTGAAAATGCCATTCTGGAGGTACACCGACAGTACAATCTACAGAGTAAAAAGACAGAAGGGAGTTCCCCAAAAAAGACGATTGAAACGAAGAAGGTAGTCAAAACCAAGAAGGCCTCTGAGCCAGCTACTGAGAAGATTCCTGAGAAGAGCACTGTCGAAGCTCCCGTGAAGAAAAACCTTACCATTCTGAAAAGGCCGTCACAGCCCGAGTTTACACCTATTAATCCACCAAGTACTTCTGGTCAGAAGGGTATGGTGGACAAACCAGAATTGATGAGCTAAAGCAAAGCTCCTGCACCTTTCAGCCTTGAGGGGGAATTGGCCAAAGTAAAAATTCCCATCCCACTTTCTGAGTTGATGAACAAAGACATTTATCATTCACAGGTGATCAAAGCACTTACCATTGAACCTGACATAGGCACGAAGGCCTTAACCATTGGATCAAGAAATCATTCTGACACTGTGAACCTTACTGATGATCAACTTGAACTTCTTTTCGGACCTGAAGTGGATGGTCGAGATGATACTGGTGATGTCACTCCTTTTTACATCATTCTGAACATACATGACCTGATATTACATAACGCTATGATGGATTTGGGTGCTTCTCACAATCTGATGCCTAAAGCAGTAATGGAGAAACTGGGGCTGGAGGTCACCAGACCTTATAAGGATTTACACTCATTTGACTCCAGTAAAGTTAGATGTATTGGTTTGATTAAGGACCTATGTATCACCCTGGTTCAGATTCCCGCAAAGAGCGTGGTGATGGATGTGGTAGTTGCAGACATCCCTCCAAAGTATGGAATGTTTCTATCCCGGTCTTGGGGGGCTAAGTTGAGAGGGACCCTGCAGCTAGATATGTCTTATGCCACCATCCCAGTTTTTGGGAAACAAAGAAGGCTACACCAAGAAACATTGATGAAGTACATGGTTAGTAGCCAAGAAAAGCCACACAACTATCCTCTTTACTCCGCGCATTCTGACTTGGATTCTTTTATCTTGTACAATGATGGTGACATGGGAGAAAAAGACATTTAGCTGGGAGAAGATACATCTAGTCAAGATGAAGGCCAAGAAGCCATTGAGGTAGAAAGGATGAAAAACATGATAACTGAAGAATTACTGGAAGATTTCTGGAGCATGGCTTTTGATGGAGCAGTGAGCAAAGAAGGAGTTGGAGGAAGAGTTTGGCTACATAATCACCGAAATAGGTATTCAGAAAACCATTCTTACAAATTAAATTTACAATGCACTAACAATATTGCCGAGTATGAAGCCTTGATGCTTGGTCTGAAGCTTTTGAAAAGAGTTGGTGCTAAACAGATTATGGTAAGAGGTGACTCTGAGTTGATAATCAAACAAATCAAAGGTGATTACACTACGAAACACCCACGTCTTAGAGCTTATAGGAACGTTTTTCTTGATGCCTTGAGATGTTTTACTGAAGTTGACTTACAGGTAATGTCGAGGGGACAAAATATTCTGGTGGACGGATTGGCTACGTCAGCAACCACCTGTAATATTCCTTTCCACTCGACTTGCCCATACATTGTGGAGGTGAAATGCAGACCAACCGTTCCCGACAATATGAGGTACTGGCAAGTGTTTGGTAATGATGATCAAATCGAAGACTTCCTGCAATGTAAAAACGATTTTGAATGTACAAATATAGATTTAGAGAGGGAAGATGAAAATGTAAATAGATATGATTTTGAAATTGATAGTGTAAATAGAGTAGATTCAGGAGAATTAGGCGATGACGAAATGGATGCTGATGTTTTAGATTTGAAAAGAAACATTTTGCCTAGGGGTCTAGTTCCTTTAGAGGACTTCTTTGATTTTAACGACGTAGCCCAAAAACCCAAAATTGAAGCACATGGACAAGAGGTAGAAGACTGTAATATAGGGACTGAAGAGAAACCCAGGATAGTCAAACTGTCTAAATCATTACCCCCAGAGCAAAAACTCAAATACATTGAACTGTTCAAAGAATATTCGGATGTCTTTGCATGGGGTTATGAGGATTTGAAAGCTTATGATACCAGCATCATACAACACAGGATTCCAATAAAGGAAGACCAAAAACCATTCAGGCAGAAACTTAGGAGGATAAATCCCAAGTTGCTCCCTCTGATAGAAAAGGAGATTAAAAAAATGTACGATGCCAAAATCATAGTCCCTTTGCATTTTTCCAAATGGGTCTCTAATTTAGTCCCTACATGTAAGAAATCTGGGGAAATCAGACTCTGCATAGATCTCTGAAATCTGAATAAAGTCTCCCTGAAGGATAATTACCCCCTGCCAAAAATGGACCACATCCTATAGAGGGTGGTCAGGTCCTAGTTCACCCGGATGACCAAGACAAAACCGCTTTCACCACACCATGGGGCACTTTCATGTATGTGAAAATGCCTTTTGGTCTGATGAACGCAGGAGCCACATTCCAGAGGGCGATGGATATCGCCTTCGTGGAAGAGTCAGGCAAGTTTATTGTCGTCTATTTGGATGACGTAACTATTTTCTCCCACTCTGATGACGAGCACCTGAGGCATCTCAGACGAGTCTTCGAGAAATGTAGAAGGTTTGGGATTTCTTTAAATCCTAAGAAAATTATGTTCGAGCTTGAGGAAGGAAAACTGTTGGGACACATCATCTCCAAGGATGGAATCAAAATATACCCCAGCAAAATCGAGTCCATACAAAAATTAGAACACCCAAGAAACCTTAAAGAACTACAGCCTTTCATCGGGAGAATAAACCTTCTACGAAGATTCATTCCCAATCTAGCCAAGCTCCTTGGAAACATTACAAATATGCTAAAAAAGGATGTGAAAATAAAATGGGACTCTGAGTCCCGATAGTCTTTCGAACAAGTCAAACAAGCACTCACAAAGGCCCCTGTCTTAATCAGTCCTGATTTTACTAAGGATTTCTATATTTTTTCTTTCGCTTCCGAACATACTATAGCAACGGTGTTACTACAAAAGAACAGTGAAGGGTATGAACAACCCATAGCTTTATTTAGTAAAGCGTTAAGAGACGCCGCTCTGAATTACAAGATAATGGAGAAACAATCTTTTGCCTTGGTAAAAGCTATAAAAGACTTTAGAGTCTACATTCTCCATTCCCACACCATAGCTTATGTTCCGAATGCGGTAGTAAAAGACATTTTGACACAAGACAATCCGGATGGAAGAAGGGGAAAATGGATTGCTGTCATTTTAGAATACGATATAGATATTAAGCCTACAAAACTAATCAAGGGTCAAGGCCTAGCAAAATTAATGGCTGAATCAAATTTCCATGCTCTTGACATTAATTTTCTAGCTGCAGCAGATGAACAGGGCGAGATGGTGACTCCAAGTGTGAGAGAGGTATTTCTCAACTCTCCATGGTATGCATACCTTATATTCATTTTACAAAATCTACAAGCTCCCCCTGGTTTGACTAAGACTAAAGCTATATTTTTAAAGTTGAAAGCCTTAAAATTTTGTATTCTAGAAGGCAATTTGTATTGGAAAGATCTTGGAGGCATTCTGTTAAATTGTTTATTGAAAGATGAAGCTAACAAAGTGTTACAAGAATTTCATGTAGGAGAATTTTGTGGCCATTTGAACTGGAAGGTCACAGCCAACAAAATACTGAGAGTTGGATTCTATTGGCCCACTCTATTCATCGATGTACATCATAAAGTGACTGCATGTCATCAATGTTAGTTGTTTGAAGGGAAAAGGAAACTCCTTCCTCTCCCCCTGAAACCGATCTTAGTTGAAGCCCCTTTCCAGCAATGGGGACTGGACTTCATCGGAGAAATACACCCCCCTTCTTCAGGCCAGCACAGGTGGATTCTCACTGCCACCGATTATTTTACTAAATGGATCGAGGCAGTACCAAGCAGGCAAGCCACTGACTCTGTTATTATCAAGTTCCTTGAAAATAATATCTTGTCTTGCTTTGGATGTCCTAGAAATATTATAACTGATAATGCAACTGCTTTTCGGTCGAAGAAGCTCATATATTTCTGCAACCAGTATCACATTGGTTTGGGGCATTCCACAGCCTACTACCCGTAGGGGAATGGGCTGGCGGAATCTTCAAACAAAACCTTGGTAAACATCATCAAAAAAACTTTTCAGGAAAACAAGAAATCATGGCACAACAAATTGGTGTTTGCATTATGGGCTGACAGACTGACCACCAAAAGGTCAATTGGTATGTCACCATACCAACTGGTTTATGGCACAGAGGCAGTTTTCCCCACTTCCTTAGGAGTCCCTGTCATGAAGTTGCTTCAAGATGTACAAGCTGAGCCAAATGACTCACAGAGAAGGATCAACCAAATGACCCATTTACAACAATCTAGAGAAGAAGTGTTCAACAAGACTCAGGTGATCCAAGAAATCATCAAGAAGATTTTTGACAAAAGAACCAAGGAAGACGATTTTGAACTAGGAGATTTGGTGCTGAAATGGAATGCTAGAAATGAAGACAAGGGAAAGCATGGAAAATTTGATAGTATGTGGAGAGGACCATACATGATCTAAGATTTCAGGGGAAACAATGCTTTCTTGCTAAACAATGTTGATGGGACATATCTACCAGGAGGACCTGTAAATGGCAGAATGCTGAAACATTATGTGCTGCCTCAGTAGAGGTTCAAATTTTCACTCTCCATTGTACATACCATTTTTATTTTTATTTTTTGCCTGCATTTTCTGAGTGGAGAACATTAGTCAGTTGGTTGAATCCCGAAGAGAAGGCCCTAAGCTGTTGAACACTATTTTTCCAAATTTTGAGAATAAAACCAACAAAGGCCACCAGGCAGAAATTTTCAGGATGAAAGGAACCAGGATTCTTGGCACTTCACAGGGAAAGTACCATCCCCAGGTGGAGCCGCTGTTATCATCCTATAAGTTATAGGATCAACTGGTGACTGGGATATTATCTATCTCTAGTGTTGTTTGTTGACAAATGATTTTCCATTTTGCAAATAATTTGAAAAGGAAAAAGAAAAG
>ML780498.1:1379232-1410319 GCA_009831015.1 Picea engelmannii | reverse complement strand
AATATACATATAGGAGCCAGCGGCATCCAAAACCCTAACCCAATGACCTGGATTAGTCCAAAACCCTAATTCCTTAACCGAAAATAGAAAACCATTGGCAAAAAACCATGTGCCGAAAAACCACCTAAATATCATGTGGTCCCGGAAATATGTCGTCCCGATGCGAAAAAAAAATTCGGGGGCACTCAAAGGCGTTCAAATTCTCTGCCACCGAGTCTCCATCTTTCATCCTTAAGTTATACAACTTCTTTCTCAGGAATAGTTTATTTACCAGGGACTTAGACTGATACAACTTCCCCAACTTTTCCCATAAATCCTTGGTTGTAGTTTCCTCTGACACATTCAATAATACTGAATCGGAGAGACACAGTCGGATTGTGCTCTTTGCCTTCAGATCCAACTTTTTCCAGTCATCTGCAGAAGTTCCTGTAGGTGCAGTACCTGGATCTACTACGATCCACTGATCTCTGTCCACCAAAAGATCTTCCATCTTGAGCTTCCACAACTCAAATCTTTTCCCATTAAACTTCTCGATCTCCATCTTCGAATTGCTTGCCATTTCTTTTCACCTGAAAAACAATACCATAGATCTCCCACTGTAACAAGGCTTATCACAGTCCCAAGCCAAACCCTTGACCACAAAAGCATCCCCCTGAAGCCAATAAAGCTCTGATACCAAATGTAAATTCTAACCTTGTACAATATCTACTGCAAACAGATATTCAGAAAAGAACAGAAAAGACACAATGGAAAATACAAGTATTACACAGAGATTTTTCCCCCAGAAACCCAAACCGGGAAAACCAACATATATTATTTTCATACATTGTGTTACATTGTTTACAATACAATATACATATAGGAGCCAGCGGCATCCAAAACCCTAACCCAATGACCTGGATTAGTCCAAAACCCTAATTCCTTAACTGGAAATAGAAAACCATCGGCAAAACCATGTGCCGAAAAACCACCTAAATACATGACATGTTTTCCAAGGTAGGTGTCATGTTTCCCGAGGCAGAAAAAAAAATTTCCGGGGGCGCTACCCCCGGACCCCCCTGCGCGCCCGACGCAGACGCTCAGACACTACTACTCGTGCAAATAAAATAACACATACCCAACATATAGGCTGGACAATCTAAGAGAAAATGTTTTTCATCTTCAACCTTCTTAGTGTCACAATGGTGACACACTCTTTCATCCCATGGCGTTTTAGGAATTGACCAACTCCCAGTTTCACTATGGAGCTCTTGAGAATTTGTTCTTATCTTAGCAATGCTTATTTTTTTCTTTACACTCGGAAAAACAGTTAGATAATTTTGATCTTTTAGATTAGGGTTGATTACATCTTTATAATACCTTAATTTTCTTTTTTCCTCTAACTCTTTATCACACCACATTTTCTCCTTAAATTTTGATTTGACGTTTTTTTAATAGTATCTTTATTCTGCAAAATGGTTTCTTCCATGATTCCCCAATAGTTTAGCCAAGACCGAGCGTCTTTATGCCATCCTCTCTTGAGTCGATGGTGGTTATGACTTGATTTTGAAACAATTTTAGGTAGCCTCTTGTCTTCCATGTTGTTTAACTTGTTCTTATACATTAGGTATCTAGTCATAGCCATGCTCTCAATGGGGGATAAGCTTGTTCTTATATATATATGAGGTTATGGCTAAGCACACAATCATTTAAAAGGAAACACATGTTCTTAACCATTAGATCCACTTAGACTATATTTAAAAAAAATGAAATAACTTTAAATATTATAATTTATTTTACTTAAAAAAATAATATTTCTCTTAATATAAATAAAATATAGAAAATGTGTATTTATATTTTCATTGTATCTTCTATAATTAAGAAATTTTTTAACTAATTCTATTTTTAAAAATATTTGATTTAAAAACATAATAATATCAATTACTCTCACAATTAATAATATTTTAATTATATTATTTTTTATCTTAATCTAATGTCAAGTGGTTCAATTATTCCCTAAATTATTTAAAATGGTAGAGAGTTCTTTAAAATAAATTCATTTTTCTTTTTATGTTAGCTACAAATTGCGGTGGAAACTCTTTTTTTTTTTTCCTTATGTCCCCTGCAAGTTGTGGTGGAGAGTCCTTTAAAGTAATTTCATATTTCAATTGAAGTGGTTTTGTTTAGCTATGATATTATAATGATTAGGGATGTGAATCCTTGTACGATACTTTTGATGTTTCGGTTACCTATCTTTTGTATTAATTTGACATCTAATATATACTCTACGCTCTACGCTCCAGGATCCCATCTCTCTTGTATAAAATCACTGCTAAACATTTATGCACCAATTCTATATTTCAATCAATGTTTTCACTTAGTATAGGTTATTAGGTTCTTAACATTATTAAAAGTTTTTTTTTTTTTTTTTAAATTGTAGATATTTTTCTCTTCTACTGAGAGGCATATAATTTATTTTAGAAATAGTTAAGATGATAAAAGTTTGTAAAAGAAATAAAATATGTCTGTATTATAGGATTTTGATATATGCAAAGACAAAAATAGATGAAAAATAGTAAAAAATATTAATTTATATATATATATATATGGAATCTACATAGCCAATTTTATCTATGTCTGTTGTTTCATCAACAATGGATTTATGTAGCCTATATAAAAATAACGTCAAAAACATAGAGGTATTCATAAAAATGGGGGGTTTTACCTATGTGTAGACTAAACCACTAGGTTTGTTATCCCAGACTTAAATATGAGGCAACCAAGTCAGCATACACGTACGCTAAAGTTTTCATTCCTGCCCAAAAAAATCGAATTCTAAATAACGTGTGCACATTCCTAAGAACGTGCACGCCCTATAGGAGTGCACATGAGTTCCTAAGAATGTTCACGTGCTATAGGAATGCACATGCGTTCCTAAGAATGTGTATGCACTCTAGGAACATGCACGTGTTCCAAGAACATGAACATGCTCCTATATCCTAATGGAATTTTTTTCATACACCCCCCCCCCTCTCTCTCTCTCTCTCTCGTACATCTACCCCTCTCTCCCCCACTCTCCTCCCTTTCTCTATTTACCTCTCTTTACATCCCTTCCCTCTATGTTCCCCCCTTACTCTCACTCTCTCTCTCTCTAACCTTGCCCCCCTCTATCTATCTGTCTCAAACTCCTATACATGGTAAGAACTAGACATGGAAAGGCATGCAAAGACCTATATGTTGGGTATGTGTTATATTCTTTGCATGAGTAGTAGTGTCTGAGCATTTGCGCCGGGCGTGCAGGGGGGTGCAGGGGGCAGCTCCCTCGAATTTTTTTTTCGCACCGGGACGACATATTTTAGGGACCACATGATATTTAGGTGGTTTTTCGGCACATGGTTTTTTGCCGATGGTTTTCTATTTCCGGTTAAGGAATTAGGTTTTTGGACTAATCCAAGTCATTGGGTTAGGGTTTTGGATGCTGCTGGCGCGTAGGAGGGTTAGAGGGGGGGCCACTAGGCCCCCCCTCAGGGGGTGCAGGGGGGAGGAGTTCCCCGCGTGGGGGCCTGGGGGAAGCACCCCCATAATTTTTTTTTCTGCCTCAGGAAACTTGACACCTACCTCGGAAAACGTGTCATGTATTTAGGTGGTTTTTCAGCACATGGTTTTTGCCGATGGTTTTCTATTTCCAGTTAAGGAATTAGGGTTTTGGACTAATCCAGGTCATTGGGTTAGGGTTTTGGATGTCGCTGGCTCCTATATGTATATTGTATTGTAAACAATGTAACACAATGTATGAATATAATATATGATGGTTTTTCCGGTTTGGGTTTCCAAGGGAAAAATCTCTGTGTAATGTTTGTATTTGCCATTGTATCTTTTCTATTCTTTTCTGAATATCTATTTGCAGTAGATATTGTACAAGGTTAGAATTTACACTATACCCATATTAGATCTCATTTTCAAAATATTTATCACACTACCTACCTTCCTAACATTTTAACTCAACAAAACTATAGTGATCTTGGAAAGCTTCTCTTAATTCTTTTTGAGCACAGAAACAAAATTCTAAAGAATCACAAGTAATCACTTACCCTCTTAAAGTCCAATAAACCAATTCGATCTTAGTGGACGTTAATCGTCATCATCAACATCATCAATTCAAAACTAAAAATTACATTAAATTAATATTTAAGTGAATGATTACACTTTAAACATAAATAGTGATTAATAATATTTTATAATTTTAAATATTAAATAAATTAATATTAAATATAAATGTCAAAGCAATATCAACAAAAATATAACATAAAAACATTATAAATATATATAATTATATATTTACATGCATATATTAATATCAACAAAAATATAACATAAAAACATTATAAATATATATAATTATATATTTACATGCATATATTTATATGTATTTATGTTCATTTTTATTTTTGATATTAATAAAAATATTTTAAATAATTAATAAAAATATTTTAAATAATATTACTATCAACTTTTCTAATTAATATTTTCATAGTTAATTAGATTTTTTAATTAATATTATTATAATTGATTTAATATTCATTTTATAACTAAAATCAAATTAATTATTTTTTAAAAAACTCTTCAATTTAAATTTAAATGTGAAAATAAATACATTTATTATCTCTACATAAGTATATTTATTATCTCTAGACAAGTATAGACACTCAACAAGTTGATACAAAATAATAAATACAAAACCATTTGGCATATCCTTTCTAGTATCTTGTAACCATGGAATTTCCTAAGTGATAAATTGGTTCACTAAACCCTTTTAAATTTAAAAAGGTGAAACTAATGTTTATATTTTTGTTATATTTACTTGATTTAAAATATTATAGCATACAATTTCTATAGTCTATGAAGAGATTGGGTAGGACATCTTGGTGGGATTGATAACTTAGTAGATGGACATAGATGAAAGATTTGTGAATGGTAATGTTGAGGAGGGAGGTGATGCCATAGGTGGTGGTGATGAGTATAGGTTAGAGGAGGATGAGCCAGATTTCTGATTGAAACCTTTGTTGGGCAAGCAATCCTTCCTTCATAATTCATCTTCCTTCTAAGGGATGGGATCAGTGGTTCTATTCCCCCATCAACGACACACGAGGCATTGGCTGCTTTATCTCCCTCGGGTCCTCCGCAAGGGTCCCCCACTTATTCCAATATTGCTTCACTCCCCCCTCTCGGTACTTGTACACCCCACTCCTCTCTCTAAAAGGGCAGTAATGTGAGCCTTATCCAATCCCTTTTCTAACCAAGGATATTGAGTCTGACCGAGGAGACCCTTCGATATGAGTGTTGTTGGAGAGGATGCTTTTTCTTATCCTCTAAAGTGTCATCTTAGGGGTGGTGTACTTTTTTATGTAATAGAATGTAAAATTGAAATAATTTGAAATTTTGAAAATATTTATTTACTTTATTATATATATGATGATGATTAACGTCTACTAAGATCGAATTGGTCTATCAGACCTTAAGAGGGTAAGTGAGTACTTTAGATTCTTTAGAATTTTATTTATGTGCTCGAAAAACATTAAGAGAAGTTCTCCAAGATTACTATAGTTTTGTTGAGTTAAGAGGTTAGGAAGTTCTCCAAAAGCGAGATTCGCTATTTTAAAAATGATTCACCCAAATTCTATAGGATAAAATTATTTTACTTTAAAAATCGCCAAAATTTTATAAAAACTATATAAAATACTTAGAAATTTAAATATTTTTACAAAAATATTGCCAATCATTTATAGTTGGCATATGAAGGATTAGTAATATTTGCCAAGGTTTCTACACTTTAAAATAAATTTCCATCCTTAAAATCATCCCTGGATCTAATATGGGTATATGCTGGAAAATCTAAGAGAAAGTGATTTTCATCTTCAACCTTCTTAGTGTCACAAAGGTGACACCCTATTTTATCCCATGGAATTTTAGGAATTGACCAATGTTAAATACCTGAATAGATCTGAAGATAAGTCTCAAAATAAACCCACAATATCAACAAGAATAATTCAAACCATTCATCAAATACTGAACACAAGAAATAGAGAAAACCCTTAAGGTGGGACAACACCATACAATGGATCCTATTATGGAAGGGATCCTCTCCTGTACACTTGCCTCTTCGAGGGGGCTTCATCCTATTGAGCTACCACTCCAAATACAATACTTCTCTTCATATCCCATTACATTGCTTGAACCCCTTTATATAGTGCTACCACCACCTAAGAACATTCTAGAGGAGGAATCTTCTAGAAGTAGAACCTTAAAAGAAGTCTTCCTACATTTATTATATCTAACTACCATAGTGGGCCTTATTTAATAATATAGTGGACCTATTCCACCTTATATTGAATGGCCTCCACTATTATCACTATGGGCCCTCTGGGTCCCCCCGCTACCTCTCTAGCTACCTTACATTCCATCCCCCTTATGAAAGAGTTGTCCTCAACGCTTGATGTACAACCATATACCAAGGTCCCATGGATAAGTGTGGACCATAGTGTTGAAGTAGACTAGAGAACCAGGGTCCCATTGAGAAATGTAAGCCACCATGTTGAAGTAGTCCAACCGCCATTGAAAACCAGGGTCCCATGTCTAATTGCTCATGTGAACCCCACATGGAAGATATGGGCACCCAATAACCAACTGAAAATTATGCTCCCAATAATGACACCTACCGTGTGGAGCCAAATAAGAATATCCATCCACATAGTGGGAGAGGATCAAAGATGAATCTGGAAGGAATGATACCATTGTACAATATTCAGGGTGGACACTCATAATTATAACTAGCTCCTGATGTGGGACATTGATGTTCTCTACAGAAGGTGGAGTAGAGTCATCAAATAAAATATGGAAGTGGCTGTCATCCCATAAATGACAACTAACTAGAGGAGGAATCTTCTAGAAGTATAACCTTCTAAGAGGTCCTCTTACATTTATTATATCTAACTACCATAGTGGGACTTATTTAATAATATAATGGACCTAGTCCACCTTACATTGAATGACCTCCACTATTATCACTATGGGCCCTCTGACCCCCCCACTACCACTCTAGCTACCTTACAACCAACACTCAATTTCACTATGGAGCTCATGATAATTTGTTCTTATCTTAGCAATGTTTATTTTTTTCTTTACACTTGGAAAAACATATAGATAATTTTGATCTTCTAGATTAGGGTTGATTACATCATTTTAATACCTCAATTTTCTTTTTCCATCTAACTCTTTATCACACCACATTTTATCCTTAAATTTTGATTTGATGTTTTTTTTAATTGTATCTTTATTCTGCAAAATGATGTCTTCCATGATTCTCCAATAGTTTATCCAAGATCGAGCATCTCTATGCCATCCTCGCTTGAGTCGATGGTGGTTATGACTCGATTTTGATGCAATTTTAGGAAGCCTCTTGTCTTCCATGTTGTTTAACTTGTTCTTATACATTAGGTATCTATTCATAACCATGCTCTCAATGGGGGAGAGGTTTGTTTCTAAGAAGAGAATGGGATAGGGAGTATTTCCTTTAATTTTGAGATTATAGGTTATAGAATTCTTTTGTATTTGCTCTATATTTCTCCACGATTCACGAGAGATACTACAACCCCAAACTTCACATCCATAAAGAATAACAAGTGTAACAAGAGTCTCAAAGAGGAGTTTCTTCTTATCCCAACTCCAAAGATCAATTGATTTACAATTGTTTTCAAGCCCATAATAAGCTTTCCATCCCCCAATAATCCTTTTCTCAATGCTATAATTCCAATTGAGCTTGTGGTGAATATCAATTCCAAGATATTTGTATGAAGTCACTTCCTCCAAGTTGATGTTGTCATATACGATGGTATCATAAGGGATCTTATTGGATTTAATAATCATGAACTTAGTATTATCGGTATTAACAATCATACCCATATTGAAGAAAAACTCCTTGAGTATTATTAGTTGGTTTTCAATATCATGGGGACTCCTTTCCATAAGAATGATATCATCGACATAAAGAAGAAGATTGATGAATATACAAGTGAGAGTAGGGTCGACACAATCTGCTTTTTCCAAGCAATCTTATAACTTGTCAATTTATATTCCAAAAAGGTTAAAGGGCTGTAAATGAGTTGAACCTACAAAAATTAAATCTAGCTAAACAATGATACAAAAATTTATAGAGAGAAAAGGAAAAAGAAGAAGAAGAAGAGAAAGAATGAGAGAATTCTCATTAACCGTTGTGAATAATGAATAGTTTACACATGATATATTATGTATAGCTCAATGAGTGCACGCTGGAGGAGAAACAATGCACCATAGTGGTGGTCTAGAGTGATCTGACCACACACCAGCAATTACGGGAGTGAACTGCCACCTAATCTAGTCTCTCAGGCAATTATGGGAGTGAATTGCCACCTAGTTGAGTTAACTAGTCAACTAGTCTTCAGTTAACTGACTAAATAGAGAGTAGTGAGGAGTTAACTCAAGGAATCAAGGGTAATTCACCAGTATGGTGATGATACAAAGGCAAGGTCGAATTAGCATGGCGATTATCCCAATGTTTCATGGTGACAAAACCAATGCAACATCTAAACTCAACTCAACTAGTCAAACTGAAGTGTCAACTGAAAGATAATATTCTCCAGGTGGAATATTCTCCCCTAAAATATAGGAGACTGGATAATGACTAATTATGACTAATAAAAAAGGAAAAACCTTAGGAAAAATAAATCCTAGGTCTGTGTGAAGTAACTCCAACACCCCCCCTGAAAATCACTATGGTGAAAATAAAGAATGGGTCCCGACAACGAGGCCATGTTAGGTACCCAAATACAAAAGATACACTGAAATAAAGTGAGGAAAGAGGGAAAAACTCATGGGAAAACACTCCCCCTCAAGGTATAATGTATGTAGAAAGAAGAACTACAGTTGTTAGGCAACTGTGTCCTTCACTCCAATATGAGTTCGCAGAGAATGGAACTTCTGCTCAGTGAAGGTCTTGGTGAAAATGTCTATCGTTTGTTCTTCTAAAGGACATAAATTTAGGTCGACTATCCCCTCATGTACTAAGTCTCAGATGTAGTGTGTGTGGATCTTGATGTTCTTCGTCCACTGCCTCTGAATTGGATATCTACAGAACTTCAGAGTGCTCTGGTTGTCACACCAGATGACAATTGGCCGATGAAATTGAATGCCCAACTCAGTGAGAAAATGTTGTAGCCACATAGAGTGAATGGTTATGTTAACTACCCCTTTGTACTCTGCCTCAACTTAATATAGAGCAATGACAATTGTCTTCTTTCTTGAACAACAGATAGGCCCGAAACCAAGACTGAGTGAGTAACCAGATGTGGAATTGCGATCAATGCTATCTCCAACCCATTCGGAATCAGTAAACCCGATGAAATATAATGTAGAGTCTACTACATAATGAATCCCAAAGCTGATGGTTCCCTGTACGTATCGAAGGATACACTTTGCAGTCTTCCAATGTAACTCATGTGGCTCCTGCATGAACCTAGAAACTCCCAAAAGGGATTTCCAGCAAAAGGGATTTTCACAGTATGGTCTGGAGTGTGTGAGATACAACAAGCTCCCCACTAGATTTCTGTACAGTGTGTTGTCAATCAGTGGAGTCTCCCCAACATCCTCAAGTTTGACTCCTGATAGGAAATGAGTGAGAGTAGACTTGCAATTTATCATGTGAAATCTCTCAAGGAGATATCGTGCATACTTGGCCTAATACAGTTTGATGACTGATGCATCCCGACTGATCTCGATTCCAAGGAATAAGTGTAGTGGACCCATGTCCATCATAAAAAACCTATCATGAAGAATCCTCTTGACTACAACACTTACTGAAGTCGAGCAACCGGTGATCAACAAATCATCAACGTACATAACTAAAAGTAGAAGTGAATCATCCATTCTGATCATGTAGACATTCGGGTCTGATTTACAATGTACAAAATTCTGTGACAACAGGTAGGAGTCCATCCTGGAATACCATGCCCTCGGAGCCTGCTTGAGGCCATAAAGGGACTTCTTCAGTCGACAGACCAAAGATGAGGCCTGCATAAATCCCTGAGGCTGATCCATGTATATCTCCTCAGAGAGTTCACCGTGAATAAATGCATTCTTCATGTCCATATGATGGACTTCCCATCCTTTGTCTGCCACAATGGAAAGTGCCAATCGTATGGAATCCATATTCTCTACTGGAGCGAAGGTGTCATCATACTCAATACCATGAACCTGCTGAAAGCCTTTGGCAAGAAGCCTGGATTTGTATCTGCTAATCTATCCATCCGCTATGCTATTGGTCGTGTAGACCCATCTGCATCTGACAATGTTTCTCCCAAAAGAAAGGGGAACCAGATCCCAAGTCCGGTTCTTGAGGAGGGAGTTGTACTCCTCCTGGATGGCGGATTCCCAAAAGGGATTTCCAGCAACCTTTCCATAAGACTGTGGATTTGAAGACTGAACCAATAAAATATGCCTAGAGGGAAATGGTACAGTGGAAGTGAGTAAAATAGGAGGCTCCTAAAAATTAGATAGAGTCCTCCTAGTATTGGTTGGATCACCAACGAGATCCCCTATATCCTGAAGAGTAGTTTGTGCCCACTTGGGCCTCTGCTCTGGCTCTGAAACCACATATAGATGCTCTAACTCTGCATCTGACTATACTGACTCTGAATCTAAATCATCTGAGTCCTCTGAATCATAAATCTCATCTGAAGAAGATTCGACATGTGCATTCTCATCATCTCGAACAGGTGGAAGAGTGAAGGTGTCTACATGCGCCTGCTGAGGTACATGCGAGACACTTTCCTCTATTTAAACACTACACTTAAAGATGAGTCGGTCTGAGGAAAGATCAATAAGATGATATCCATTCACACCGTCGAGGTATCCAACCAAAATGCACTCAATGCTCTATGGATCAAGTGCCTTCCTCTTTTCAGAGGGAATCTGGGCCCATGCACATGAACCGAAAATGCGAAAGTGGGTCACTTCCGGTTTGAGGCTGCTTCAAGACTTGTAGGGGGTCTTTTCCTTGACATATCTACGGGGAGATATTTTTTGGATGTATGTTTCATAATTAAGTGCTTCATCCCATAGTATCTATGGTAGTGATGTTTCATGCAGCATGCAAGATTCCATCTCTTTTAGAGATCGGTTTTTCCACTCAGCAACTCCATTTTGCTGTAGAGTATAGGGAACTGTGTGTTGCAACTAAATCCCTACCTCATGGAAACGATTATGGATCTCATGATTTACATACTCTCCCCCATTATCATTTTGGAGGATTTTGATCTTCTTTCCAGACTGTGTCTCAACTAGGGCTTTGAAATCTTTGTGGTGTTGAAAGACCTCATATTTTTGCTTGAGAATGTAGATCCAAGTAAAACATGAGAAATCATCAACAAAAATGAGAACAAACCTCTCTTTTCTGATGAATGGATGTGGAAAAGGACCCATAATGTCACTATGGATCAGATCCAAAGGTGTGGAAGCTCACTGAGACTTTCCTTTGTCGAATTTATCTTGAGGGTGTTTTTCGAGAACACATCCCTCACACACTCCCTTGGAGAAATGGATGTCTGGTAGACCATAAACCAATATGTTCTTGCTAAGTTGTTTCATGTATATGAAATTCAAATGTCCAAACCTTTCGTGCCATATCCTATTACTTTCATCAACATTAGTAAGCAGTAAAACAGAATCAGGTTCAATGAATTCAGAAAATGTATAGAATCTAGACTGATGATTTACCTCACCGGTAGAAAACATGGAGTTGGTTTGCATGTCGTAGATGTCCATGAAATTTGGTGTGAATATGAATTTCTTTCCGGTGCCAAAATTAGCCATCTGATACATGGAGAGAAGGTTGAAAGAAAGATTGGGAACATGCAACACATTCTCGAAGCTTACGTTGGTGAGTTCAATCCTTCCTTTGTTGGTGACTTCGACAGAAGAGTTGTCCCCCATTAGAATAGGAGGACCTTTGCATGCATCCAATGAAGAATATAGTACTTCTGATGAAGCCATGTGATGTGATGCTCTTGAATCAACGATCCAAGCATTGGGAGAGGAGTTGATGACAATGAAGGCATGGCTAGAATTGTCTTTCTTGGAATTCAGATATTTTGGCTTCTTCTTCTTCGCACCCTCGGGGATACGATCTCCAAGGTTGTTTTGCTGAAGTATTTGAGACATCTTATCTATTTGTTTTTTCATGCATGCAGATTCCAAATGGAATCCTTTGTGATAGTATGTGCATTTCTCCCCTTTTCCCCTTTGGATCCAGAGGCATCGATGAAGGGTTTTGCGTACCCTTCCTTCTTCGAATGTGCATAAGATTTTTGTTTATCTTTATATTTATATTTCTAATATTTGTGGCTTCCATCATGCACAGTGAGTGCATTTTACCTTGGGCCTTTGATTGTGCCCATGTTGATGAGCTTGGTTTTCTCTTGTGTCAAGGATTCGATAAAGTCCTCAAGAGAAGGAATCTACCAGGTCGCTCCAGAGGTGAATCTGACAATGGATACAAATACAAAGAATCCAGAACCAATTTTGGAGAGAATGGTGAGAACCATTTGTTTCTCCTCCTTCGATTTATCAACCCCACAAGCTTTGAGTTAAGACAGTAAATCCTTGAATTTTGTAAAGAAATCTTGGATATTCTTGAATCTTTTTGGATCCAATGAGAGAATCTCCACCTCGAGCATATTTCACCTCATCTCATCTTGTTTTCCAAAGAGCACTTCCAAGGTAGTCCATGATTCATTGGGATTCTTACAGGAAGATATGTGAAAAAAGAGATCAGGAGAAATAAGATTGCAAATTGTTCCGAGTGCCTCATCCATGCGATTTAAATACTTGGATTTTTCTATGGCCGATGTCGGTTCTATATATGTATTCAAGGTTAACCTGTACAACCCTCTGGTTCAGAGATGTATGTCTATTTTATCCTTCCATGCCAAATAGTTGTAAGGTGTAAGAATGAATTCGTTTTAGAATTCCATATTTCTGTTGTCTTCAATCTTTTGTACCTTTAAAATATTTTGGTGTAGCTTTTGCTTAGCAGTCTGTCGGCTTTGATACGATGAAAATGTGTTGAACCTTCATAGAATATATCTAGCTAAACAATGATACACACATTTGAAGAGAGAAAAGGAGAAAGAAGAAGGAGAGAAATAATGAAAGAATTCTCATTAACCATTGTGAATAATGAATAGTTTACACATGATATACTCTGTATATCTCAATGAGTGCACATTGGAGGAGAACCAATGTGCCATAGTGGTGGTCTAGAGTGATTTGGACACACACCAATAGTTACAGGAGTGAACTTCCACCTAGTCTAGTCTCTCAGGCAATTACGGGAGTGAACTTCCACCTAGTTTAGTCTCTCATGCAATTACGGGAGTGAAATGCCACCTAGTTGAGTTAACTAGTCAACTAGTCTTCAGTTAACTGAATGAAAAGAGAGTAGTGAGGAGTTAACTCAGGAAATCAAGGGTAATGCACCATTCTGGTGATGATACCAAGGAAAGTTCGAATTAGCATGGTGATGATTCAAATGTTACATGGTGACAAAATCAATGCAGCATCTAAACTCAACACAACTAGTCAAACTGAAGTGTCAACTGGAAGAGAATATTCTCTAGGTGGAATATTCTCCCCTAAAATATAGGATATTGGATGATGAATAATTATGACTAATAAACAAGGAAAAACCTTAGGAAAAATGAATCCTAGGTGTGTGTGAACTAACTCCAACAAGGACAAGGGACAACCTTGTTTGACTCCGATATTGCAGTTAATATCTTTTGACCAGCCCTCAATGTTTTTAAACCTAGAAATAACATTCTCATACATCCTTATTGCAGAAACCCTCAACTCAAGAGGTAATTTGATCTCTTCCAAACTATTCCAAAGGTTTTTCCTAGGAACCATGCCAAAATATTTTCTTAAGTCAACAAAACAATAAAAAAGATTGGTTTTAGTATTGCAAAACTTCTCTGCAATGATTCTAAAGGTAAAAAGATGGTCCACAATTGAATGATATCTCCTAAACATGAACTGGCATTTAACTCTTTTACTGTGAATTTCTATCCAAAGGCTAATCTTCTTTTCCAAAATAGTTCCATAAAGCTTGGCTAAAATTGGGCTAGTCATAATGGTCCTATAATTATATAGAATGTTTCTATCCCCATTTTTAAAAATAGGAACAATGAGGCTTTGTGTCCAAGGTTTAGGGAAGCCCTTCTTGACTGCTAAATTGAAGAGCTTGTGTATGTGAGGGATAAGGGTTGGGCCTCCGATTTTAAAAATTCCATCTTGGTAGCCTTCAATGTCCTTAGTGTTCCCATTTGCAAGCCACTTAACCCCAAACTCTATGTCATCTAAAGAAAACACTTCTTCCTTTGCATGGATAATAGGAATGGTGTCCATGGCATTAGGGAACTTGTAAAGAATTTTAAGGTAGGAATTCCAATCCCTTAAGGGAATCCTATTATTTTCCTTAGTATTGCGTTTTAGAATTTGGCTCCATAACTTCTTAGGATCCAACTTATATAGTATTGAAAGTTTCTCTTTCCTTTTATTGATATAGTACCTTTTATTCCTTTTAATTAGGTATTTGTATGTATTGATCTTATTGAGTTTTAAGGACTCATTAGAAGCATCCCTAATGGATTTCCTAGTAGTTTTACATTCTTTATCATACCAAGGGTTGGTCGTTCTAATATTTTTTTTATAGGACACCTTGAAAAAGAACTTGTTAATAGAAGTGGAAAGGGTAGTTGTAAAACTATGATAGATTTCTTCAATGTTGTCCTTATAAGTTAAGAGATTTAATTTACTATTTAAATCCTTTAAGAAAATGTCAACTTTACTTTTGTCAAAGCGCAAATTCCTTTGATTATCAGAATTCTCTTTAATGGTGCTCCTATGCATGGAAAAGTTTAGAGTTAGGGTTACAGGTTTATGATCAGAGTCAGTCTCATGGTTATTTAAAAGGTCAAAAGTTTCTATTTGGTTGGAAATGGGGATATAAGATGTCACATAATCTACAACACTATTACCTATCCCATGAATACAAGTCATCTGGTTGGAGTTTTTCAACTTCATTACTCCATTGCAAACTATTAGGACTTGAGAGCTGTAGAGATTGACCAACTCAATACCAAACAAATTCTCAATTAGTTATTCAGAGCTTCTTTTGTAGCTATTAGATAAAACAAGGTCCTCATCTAGCCATAAATGATTATGGTTGGAGTCATTACTTAAAAGAGTATCTTGTTTAGTTGCAGTCCTAGCATTAAAGTCTCCTAGCAAGAGGATATAACCTTCATTTTTCAAACTATAAATATCTTGTTCTAAATTATTATAGGGACAATTTTTATCTAGATTGTTTTTCTTATAAAAATTAGAATTAATAGGTCAAAAATAGAAAATTGCTATATAGATCCTCTTAGCATTGGTGTCTGAAATTTCTATCAAAATGTACTGATTGATAGAGTCAATATTATGAAGTTGAATGTGAGGAGAAATGATCTTTATAATATAACAAGCTATGCCGCCTATCCCTCTACAGTGGGATTTTTTGTTCCATGTCGACCACAATACAAATCCTTCTATTTTAGGGACCTTAGACTCCTCATGCTCCGAAGTTTCAACTAGACAAATAATATCAATATCGCCCGAGATCCAACTTATCATAGGGCCTTTACGCCATGGAAAGCCATGATAGTTCCAAAAAAGGATCTTGAGTGTCCTAAATTCCTATTTATTTTTATCCTTCTGGTCTCTATCCCTAACAATAGCTTTTCAATTTCTAATTATTGCCCATTTTCCTTCTTTACTGGATTCTTTTACCTTTTGACTTCCTTCCTTAATTCAGCTTGGTCTTCGGGAATGCGGTCTTCATTTATAAATATTTCCGACCCTTTTATTCTCGTAGATTTACTAAGTATGCTATATTTATGGTCATTACAACTTAATTTGACATGGATCAGCCTATCTTTGTAATCAATTATTTTTCCTAGCCTCTTTGCTTCTATGAGGTAAGTTGTATCAATTTGTGATTTATTATTTAATTCTTCTTTTACTATTGCTAGAGTATCCTCCTCTTGTTGTTCTTTTATAAAACAAATTATGAGGATCAAGGCTCTTTTGTTATGCTCATGGTCTAGTTCGATTAGATTATTCATTTTCTCTTTGATGGGTTTGATATCCAATTTGTTTTCCATTTTAATAAGGGTCAAATTGTTGGTTAGTTTTTCTTCTAGCTATTTAATCCTATCTCTCGAGTTGTGATTTTCTTCAACCCCACCTTGGGTTGATTGTTTATGTTTTTCCATTTCTTGAATCCTATCCTTCATTATGTGCAATTCACTCTTGAACCCTAAGAATCTATCCTCTATTTGAGTTTGAATGATATCTTTAATTTTTTTTATCAATCATTGCCTCTAGCTCTATTTGGAGTTTTATGTCTCTTTCTTCACTCCATTTTTCTAATGTTTCTAACTGTATTTGGATTTTGGCATCTCTCTCTTCTCTTATTTTTTCTACTGATTCAACATAATAGTAAAGGATCTCTAGGGTGATTTTTGGGGGCCTCCCCCTGCAAGGTTGAGTTTTTGGAATAGGTGGTGGAGTGCTCATATTCAAAAGAAGAGAAAAGAAAATGTAACAATTATTATTTTGGATTGACTTTATCTCTCAAATCAACTTTTACTTATGAAACTTAAAATAATAAATAAATATTTAAATCTCTCTAGTTAATATATTATAAATATATTTTAAATTAAAATTGAATCAAAGTAAAAAGTGACTCACCTCATTTCACATGTCCAATTGCTCAACCGGTTGAAGAAGCCAAAAATAATTTCCAAAAATAACAAAGAAGTTCTGGAGAAACTGAGAGAAACTACAGAGATTATTCTGGGTAAAAAGGGTAAAAACCAAAGAGAAGTATTATTATGGTTCAAAAATCCAGATATATAATGTTAGAAATAAAATATCTCCTTCAAAATAATAGAGAAGTATTATTCTCGTTCAAAACAACGTGCTTTCTGAAAGCCCCTCCACTCTCTTTCTATCACTAACCTACATTACTATCTTGTGGAAGGAGCATGGGCAGATAAATGAGCCATTTTTTGAATTTCATAAGGGTTGCATGGATAATTAGGGATTTCTTGTGCTACACAAGGTCTGATTAAGCCTTAATCCAACAATTATTGCACTTGTTTCTTCACCCCATCAAACTCCTCAATAAGTCTCCCCATTTGTTGAAACTTGGGGGTGGGATTTTATACTTCTTCTTGGCTAGCCCTGGTCAATTCCTCCTTAAGATGTTGTGTAGTAGTCCACAGTTTTATTCACCTGAGAAAGCTTCTCTCCATGGGAAGTGGTGGGATATCCCCCGTCGTTCCTTCCACCCACCCACTCCACTCTTTTCATTTCGTGGTAGGGCACAGAGTTTCAGGAAGTTCAGCCTGCACATCTCATCATATTTCTTTCTCTCATAACGTCCCATCACCCCCTGTCCTCATCCTAGGACTAGGTTATCTCTCCCTGTCTCAAAGATAAGACCTGTTGGTATCCATATAAATGATAGGAATAACAGTTCCAGAAGGGGTCCCCGTCATTCATTTGTTGATTCTAATCTAAGAGTTCATTGAGGTCCAAGGAGTATAGGCACATGCATAGGAATTCTCCTCTCTTACGTGAAGGAGGGAGTGTTAGTCACCAGCCAAATCAATATTAAAGGGAAGATCCAAAAAGCTAAGCCAATAAACATTGGTACCAAGACCCTAGAGAAGAAAAAGGCAAGGAAAATTAGGAAGGGAATAAGGATTATATTTAGCAAAAAGAAACAGAAGAGGAAAAGAAGAATGAAGAGGAGGAGAATAAAAAAGGGAATCATTGCTAGAGGATGCCAAGGATCAAGCTTTCTTCAGCATGGTAATATTTTCAGAGAATGACAGGTTTTATCTTTAGAAATAAAGCCCCTTATTTTTGCAGGCAGCGTGGTTTGTTTATGAAACCCTGGCAACGCTAAAACCACAGTAACTGGCACTAACCCGATCCAGAATCATCTGAAATGCACTTTGTTCCTTTAGTTCTCTAATGACAAATTCTAGTTCTTTACCCCAGATGGAGGAGAACAGCCTTCGAACCCCCCATACTAATTCCCCCCCCCGGGTAAATCAAAGGGCTAAGGGCGAGTCATTAACTGTACCTCGCCTATAACCCACTTTGCTATTTGACTAAGCAAGTCATCTGGGACTCGATTATCTAGAAAAGGGGAAAATCACTACTACTAGTTTTCGCTCCGCTATTCCCCGATATAGTGAGTTCCATCTGACCCCAACACGCTATTGACAAGAATCCCAAACCTTACCACCTTCTGACAATGACAACTTGCACGGGTAAGCCCATACAGTAAGGCGAATTGGGGGTTAGGGAAAGATAGAGAATTGGGGCTAAGGAAATCAGAATAAGGCTACTTCACTGGAACCATACACTGGCGCATTCACTGATTCCGGGTAAACAAAGTAAACTAGCTCTACTTCCTATGCTTTTGATGGATGGGCTTCTGGTCTTATCACATTCATGTTGAAACCTGAAGCTGCAATACATCTTTAGACAATGCCAACATCAAGAGAGATCATATGGCCATCAACTCGGCATAATTCTTTGTCCCTCTACCAAGGTTTGCTTGAAATTGGACAAATTTGCTATCTTATATCTATAAGACCCCCCAATACTATTGTGATTTTCTGGACAGACATATAATTTCAAAACCAAGGAAAAGTATTATTCTCATTCAAAAAAAAAGATAAATAAACTTAAAATTCCTATATATATATATATATATATATATATATATATATATATGGATTTTTAAGTTTTAAGATTTAAAAGGATATTTAACTTTTCATAATTGGTTTTCAAAAAAACATATACTTCATCAATTAAATTGATTTTAATATATAAATTATATTGATGTTAAAATTAATGTTCAAATGAGGCTAGACTAAACTAGAATCATGTGTTAGAGAAAGTGTTTAATATCTCAATAATTGATTTTCTTTTTAATGAAATAAGTTATCTTTTTATAAGTTATAACTTAATGATATAAGTTATCTTTTTATATGAAAAAATAATTTATTTTTCTATTTTGTTTTTACTTCGGAATCGTTTTTTGTTGTTTAAATTGTATTTTTGAATTGAGAAATGGATTGAGTGGGATGAAAAACACTAAAGTACTAGGATTATACAAAATTAACCACTCAAATATGTTAAGTGTTTAATATCTCAATAATTGATTTTCTTTTTAATGAAATAAGTTATCTTTTTATAAGTTATAACTTAATGATATAAGTTATCTTTTTATATTAAAAAATAATTTACTTTTTTATTTTGTCTTTACTTAGGTATCCTGTTTGTTGTTGTTTAAATTGTATTTTTGAATTGAGAAATGGATTGGTGGGCTGAAAAACCTTAAAGCACTAGGATTATACAAAATTAACCACTCAAATATAAAATAGACTAAAACTTTTAAAAGACATTGTCACTTTGAATTTTTCTATTTTTCACATGGGGTGCATTTCTTTTATTCGATATGTATGGGAGCATTTATTTTATTCACTATGAATGCATTTCCTTTATTCAATGTTCTCTTTTGCAAATTTGACTTTTCACAACAAACTCATTGTGATTTCATTGTGATTGAAACAAAACCTGCTTACACCAAATGCGTTTTGTGTGCTTGTGGTATCAATGTAATGCCCAAAATTCCGTTGTTTTACATAATGGCTAGAGTATAGAGGTTATGGAGTCTAAAATGTAATTACGCTGAACGGCGTACACCTATTGACAATGGGCACAATTAATTACCTTTTAATCTAAAATTATAATCTGATGGATAAAAATTGAAGATGTTGGCATATTCTTAGTCGTCCTTCCAAATCAATGAATGTGATTTACTCTTCATAACTTTATTTTATTTTTGAATGCATCCATTAAACTGTTTACTTTTTAACATTTACCTAATCGTATTAAGAAATTACTATAGCAGTATATGATTTCCACGTTTAAATGATTAATCTTTGGGATTACCACATTTAGATTTGCTAGATTTTTTCCACTGTCCACGTGTTTCATTTTCTGTCTTTCTTCCACTGTCTGCGCGTGCATTTCATTTTACGGCTTTCTTCCACTGTCCGTGCGTTTCATTTTCTAGTTGTAGGCACGTTTCATTTTCCAGATGTCCACACGTTTCATATTGGATCGCTGAAGGTGGAAGACTATAACAATATGGTGGGGGAAGACCATCGTTGCAGGCTCAGGGTAGATCATCAAGCGTTTAGGATTCCGGCCATTAACCTGCGGAAGCAAACTTTGGCATCGCCTTTCGACGTTCATCAGCCACGGTTTTGAGTGGCTGTGCTAGTGATAAATTATCATCACAAATATGTAGCTATTTGAAAACCTTTATGAGGTTAGTGATTCGACTAGAATTTTGTTTCAAATAGTCGAAAGTTAACGTTATATAAATAAAGATGTTTTAATAAAATTCCAAAAGTTTGTTATGCATTTCCATGAGGATGTGTAATTTATTTAGGATTGTGTATTTTATTTAAGATTATACAGAGGTAAACGTCAATATTCACCAGAACATACAAGAATAACAGTCTCGTCCCACAACCAACTTCCTAATTCTCGGTCCTTACTCATTACACAGTTTCTAAGGTTTTGTTACAACAAAGTTTGTGGCATTGACAACATAGGTTTCACTTTTTTCTCAGTAGTGCACAAGAAGCACAAATTTATCCTTGTCTATACTCTATAAAAATATGGCTATTGAATTCGGTCTAAGATGATCTCCAACAAAAGTTGAACCTGAAATCATAGCCATTTGTTACTGAACAAGAGTAAATTATTGAATTGGGATGGAAGGCACATGTGCGCTTGACATACATCTAATGAAAAACCATGGATGCTTTTGATAGCCCATACTTGATACAAAATCCCAAGTTTTCCAAATAGATAGAAATTGAAATCGATCACCATAATAGTGATTATTTGGAAGTTCATCTTTCAAGTATGTTACTCTCACTAAAGTTAGTGAACAACAAGCAACAACCCCCACATGAGTAATACGATTACTGTGATTTTTAGCTGCTGAGAATATATTCTTTCACAATGACTACTCTCCAACAACACCATCAACACTTCGAAATAATGGAGCAAGAGTTAGTTCCAAGAGATAGTTACGTAGAATAACTCTATTATTCAAGAGTCAGTAGGGTAGTTTAACTCTAATTCACTTAATGTAGATTCTAGTTTTTTGTGGTTTGATGTAACTAACTAAGTAGAGTAGTTTTGTATATAATGATGTAATCAATACTCATTCAATAATATAGATTGTGATCGTTTCCTCACCTGTGTTTGTTTTTCCTAATTCTAAGTTGGTATCAGAGCCACAGAAGTGAGGAGCCACATAATGGAGGTGCGTAAATTTCTAGAAGTTCGCAGGTCCATCCTCTGGAAGGGTGTGGTAGGATACTACTCAAACTTTACGTACGTTTCAAAACCTAAAATTTATGCACTCAAGTTGAGTATTACAGTGCGTAAATCCTTAAATATTTCCACACTCCAAGTGCATAGTGAGGTGCGTACTCTCTGCACTCTAATAGAAGTGTGAGGTGCAAAAATCGTGAGTTTTCATGAAGCGTAAGTTTTCATTTTTTTACTGCATGGTATTTTTGTTGCATAAGCTTTGAGAGCGAGGTTAAAGCGTGAGGTTATATTGGTGCCATGCTTTAAATTGGCGAGTTAAATTTTTTCACTTTATAAATCGTGAAGAATTTATTAACCTCAATAAAAAATTTAATATTAGAGAAGCTAAAAATTCTACTGCAATGTGGACAACGCTTAAAGCATTGTATGAAACTAGCAACACAAATCACATTTTGTTCTTGAAAACTAAATTGCTAGGCATTAAGATGGATGTAAATGAATATGTTAGTTCATTTTTGGGTCACATTAAAGAGGTGAAAGACAATCTAGGAAATATAGGGGAAACTGTTTCCATCACTGATCTGGTCACTATTACCTTAAATGGTATGCTAGAAGATTATCATATGTTCATAACAGGTCTCACAGCAAGGGAGAAACCTCCTACTTTTGAAGAACTGACAGGTATTTTGCTGCAAGAGGAAGAGAGGCACGGGAATCTGAAGCCTCAGAATAAAGATTTGGCATTGTGGTCAAATAAGATATCTGCGAGAGGGAGATTAGGAGAAAGAGGTAAAGGAGGAAGTTTGTGGTAGAGAGGTAGTTCATCACAGAGAATCCAATCTCCAAGGACGAATCAAGGTATGCAATCTGACAGGAATGAGTCAAAGATTTGTTTTTATTGTGGTCGACCTGGACATATTGTTAAAGACTGTCATAAGAATAAGAGTGATGAGGCTAGGAACAAACCTAGAACACATTCAGGTCATTATGAAGAAAAATAGTCAAATCATGATCTCAAATTATTTATTTCTAGTGATGATATTGTTGAACCCCCGAATTTTGATTCATGGGATCTTAGGCTATTTGTTTCTAACACTTCTTTATCTATTGAAACAGATGATTTTGATGCCTGGTTTGTGGATTCCGGAGCATCAGTACATATGACATGTAATAAGATGTGGTACACTAATTTTAAAGAAACACAGAATGGTGCCAACATATATATTGGAGATGACTGCGCTCATCAGATCAAGGGATATGGAGACATTCCTATGACATTACCGAATGGTACTATTCATCAAATTTGCAATGTGGTGTATGTGCCAGGGATAAAGAAAAATTTGATCTATGTGTCCACCATTACAGATTAGAATTTGAAGGTTGAATTCTTCAACAATTATTGCATAGTGAAGGATTTGCTAGACCAATTCAAAATTGTTGAAACGGGAGTCAGAGAAGGAGGCCTATACAAACTTGATGTTACCAACAAAGCACATCACACACTAACTTATACAACTATTCCAACATAGATACTTTGGCATCAAAGGTATGGCCACATCAATCATCCTGATTTATTGTTATTACAAAAAAAAATATGGTTGAAGGACTTCCGATGTTAAAGAATGAGAATGTTTCTTGTGATGGATGTGCATTAGGAAAGATGCACATAGATGAATTCCCCTCTAATCCTTATAAGAAAAAGAGAGATGTGTTAGATCTTGTGCATACTGATGTTTGTGGGCCTATGCAGACTAGGTCTTTAGGAGGTGCATTTTACTTTATGTTATTTATTGATGATAGCACAAGATACACATGGGTTTATTTCCTTAGAAGAAAAATGGATGTTTTCGAGTACTTTAAGGAATTCAGAACCATGGTGGAAAAGCATACAGGAAAATCCATCAAAATTCTTCGTTCAGATCAAGGGGGAGAGTATAAATTAGGGGACTTCATCAAATATTGCAAATATCATGGAATAGTACAACATTTTACAGTACCTCACACTCCACAACAGAACGGAGTCGCTGAAAGGAAAAACAGAACTCTGGTAGAGTGTGCATGCAATATGATGAAAGGTAAGAATCTCTCGAATTCATTTTAGGCTGAAGCCATAAATACTGCAGTTTATTTAAAGAATAGAATTCCAACAAGGTGTCTTGATAATGTTACTCCTTTCAAATCCTTGTATGGTTCCAAACCTGCAGTTCACAATTTGAAATTATTTGGGTGTAAGGGTTTTGCACATATTCCAAAGGAGAATAGGAATAAATTGGATGCTAAAGCCATTAAATGTATTTTCATTGGGTATTGTTTTGAATTCAAAGCATACAAGTTGTTTGATCCTTCTACTCATAAGGTATTTGCAGGTAGAGATGTACTTTTCCATGAGAAGAAAGCATGAAATCATGACAACAACAGTCATGAGGAATGGCATAGACTTCTTGATGAAGGAGTTAAAGAAAATAAACAACAACCATCACAACAACAGCCACAACTGTAGTGACAGAAGCAGCCACAACCGCAACGACATCAGCAATAGGAAGAAAGACTCAGTGATATGGACACTTCAAGCAGTCATAGTTCACCTAGAGGTGAAGGCAAATCTTCACAAAGTGGGGAGGAAGAAAATCAGTTGAGAAGATCTTCATGACAGGTTTGTCTCCGTGAGAGGTATAGAGACTATGCCCTAATGAGTAGCATTTAAAATTTCATAGAACCCATGAGTTTTGATGAAGCCAATGAACATGATGAATGGAGACATGCAATAGAGGAAGAATATGAATCTATAATGAAAAACAATACTTGGGAACTGACTGAATTTCCTAAACATTAAAATCATATTGGATGCAAATGGATATAGAAACCCAAATTTAAATCATATGGTATTATAGAAAAATATAAGGCTAGACTGGTGGAAAAGGGGTATTCACAAACAAAAGGTATTGAATATGCTGAAACATTTGCACCAGTAGCTAAATTGAATACTATCAGATTGTTAATTGCTTTAGCTACAAAGTATCATTGGAAGCTACACCAATTACATGTTAAATCTACATTTTTGAATGGTGAGTGAAAGGAGGAAGTTTACCGTACTCAACCTAAAGGGTTTGTGGAACAAGGGAAAGAACACTTAGTGTGTAAGTCAAAGAAAGAATTGTATGGACTAAAAAAGGCACCTAGGTCATGGTATGAGAAGATAGACTCTTTCTTTCTTCAACAGAGTTTCATGAGGAGAAAAAGTGATCCAAATTTGTATACCAAATTTGATGAGCAGGGGTATATAGTATTGATTTCCTTATATGTTGATGATTTGATAATTATAGGAAATGCAGAGAAATTAATTGATGAAATCAAGGAGAAATTGTCACAAGTTTTTTAAATGAAAGATCTTGGTGAGTTACACTACTGCCTAGGTCTTGAAGTTTGGAGAAATGAAGGCCAAAATTTTGTTTATCAGAGTAAGTATGTCAGAGGAGTACTTAAGAGATTTAAAATGGATCAGTGTAAATATTCTATTGTTCCCATGCAACAGAATGTGAAACTTTTTTGTGTTGATGGTTCGAAGGAGGTGAATGGAACTATGTATAGACAGATTGTGGGTAGTTTTAATTATCTCACCACACATAGACCTGATATTGCATACTCCGTGAGTGTGTTAAATCCTTTTATGGACAAACCTCTAGAAATCCATTGGAATGTAGCAAAGGAAGTACTCAGGTATCTAAAAGGAATACTTTATTATGGTATTAAATTACTAATGCATATGATTTTGAGTTGACAGGTTACTCAGATTCTGACTGGGCTGACAATCCGGATGATCGAAGATCAACCACTAGATATGCGTTTGGCATTGGATTGGGGGTTGTTTCATGGAGTAGTAAAAAGCAACCTACTGTATCTCTGTCTTCTACTGAAGAAAAATATAAAGCCTTTTCTGCAACAACTTGTGAAGTTGTTTGGTTGAGAAGACTTCTTCAAGATGTTGGAAAAGAACAAAAGGAACCTACAGTGATCAAATATGATAATCAAAGTTCAATCAATCTTGCGAAGAATATGATTTTTCATGCAAGGAAAAAGCATGTTGATTCTCAGTTTCATTTTGTTATAGAAAAGTTGCAGTCAAATGAAATAGCTCTTATGTATTGTAATACTAATGAAAATGTTGCTGATATTTTCACTAAGCCTCTTGGAAAGATTAAGTTTGAGATGTTTAGGGAGATGTTAGGTGTAGGAATCAATCTATTCTCCATTAAGGGGGAGAATTGGAAATAATGGAGCAAGAGTCAGTTGCAAGAGATAGTTACGTAGAAGAACTCTATTAGTCAAGAGTCATTAGCATAGTTGAACTCTATTTCACTTAATTTAGATTCTAGTTTTTTGTGGTTTGATGTAACCGACTAAGTAGAGTAGTTTCTTATATAATGATGTAATCAGTCCTCATTCAATAACATAGATTGTTAGCGTTGCCTCACCTGTGTTTGTTTCTCCTAATTCTAACTTGGTATCAGATCCGTGGAATTGAGGAGCCGCAGAAGGGAGGTGCGTAAATTTCTAGAAGTCCGCAGGTCCCTCCTCTGGAAGGGTGCGACAACATACTACTGAAACTTTACGCACTTTTGAAAACCTAAAATTTCCTCACTCTAGCTGAGTATTACAGTGCGTAAATCCTTAAATATTTCTGCACTCCAAGTGCATAGTGAGTTTCATACTCACCACACTCTAATAGAAGCGTGAGGTGTGGAAATCGTGAGTTTTCATGAAGCGTAAGTTTTCGTTTTTTTTACTGCATGAGATTTGAGTGCGAGGTTAAAGAGTGAGGTTATATTGGTGCCACGATTTAAATTGGTGAGTTAAATGTTTTCACTTTATAAATCATGAAGGAGTTATTACAGGATGTCCTATGATTTAAAGTGGATGTGAAGTATTAAATTTTTATTAAGTGAATATTTTGTGAGGAATAAGAAAGTTTCACGATTTGCATGCATGCATGAGTTTTATTTGCATGCATTTGCATGAATTGAAATATAAAGGAGATCTTATGTGCATGAGGTTTGAATATACGTGAGTTTATTTTTATATGTGGATCATTGAATAAGAGTGCCACATTTACATGCGTTTGATTATTTGTGAGTAAGGTATAAACGTTTTTAAAAGTGGATATTTTCTTTCAAGGCATAAACTTTATAAGGTGGATATTAAATTTTATTCAAGTAGATATCATTTGTTAGATTTATTGTCTGAACATTTGTTTTATAAAAACAAAAGTTTGGGCATTGAGAAATCCAGCACATGCACCCAAAGAGGAAGAGTGCACTGAGGTCATTTGTGTATTCTTGGTGATTCACCACCTTCAGGATTGAAGTGTGCTTGGTGATACAAGGATACATTAATAGAGATGGTGAATCCTTTGGCAGAGACCTACCTCAACGAAGCCAACAAATTAGATGGCTCAAATTTCATTAACTAGAAATTCAAGATGCAGACCCTGATGGACGGCTATGGTGTCTAGACCATTGCAAAGGGAGATGAAGCGAAACCTTATGCAGATGCCGGTGCGACAACAACATAGATCCAAGACTAGGATAAGCACGAAAACAAGGCCAAGGTATTGTTTTTCATGTCTATTAAAGATAGCATAATTCCACATATTAGAGAATCTAAAACTTCTGCTGCAACGTGGACAACGTTGAAAGCATTGTATGAAAATAGCAACACAAATCGCATTTTGTTCCTGAAAACTAAATTTCTAGGCATTAAGATGGATGGAAATGAATCTGTTAGTTCATTTTCGAGTCACATTAAAGAGGTGAAAGACAAGCTAGAAAATGTAGGGGAAATTGTTTCCAACATTCGTCTGGTCACTATTACCTTAAATGGTATGCTAGAAGATTATCAAATGTTCATAACAGGTCTCGCGGCAAGGGAGAAACCTCCTACTTTTGAAGAACTGACAAGTATTTTTCTGTAAGAGGAAGAGAGCCATGAGAATTTGAAGCCTTAGAATAAATATTTGGAACTGTGTTCAATAAGAGATCTGTGAGAGGGAGATCAGAAGAAAGAGGAAGAGGAGGCAGTTCATGGCAGAGAGGGAGTTCATTGCAGAGAATAAAATCTCCAAGGCCGAATCAAGGTATGCAATCTTACAAGAATGAGTCAAAGAATTGTTTTTATTGTGGTCGACCTCAACATATTGGTAAAGACTGTCATAATAAGAAAAGTGATGAGGCTAGGAACAAACCTAGAACACATTCAGGTCATTATGCAGAAAAATCGTCAAATCATGATTTCATATTATTTATTGTTAGTGATGATATTGTTGAACCCCCGAATTTTGATTCATGGGATCTTAGGCTGTTTGTGTCTAACGTTGATTTATCTACTGAAACGAATGATTCTTATGCCTGGTTTGTGGTTTCTAGAGCATCAGTACATATTACATGTAATAAGATGTGGTACACTAATTTTAAAGAAACACAGAATGGTGCCAGCATATATCTTGGAGATGATAGTGCTCAACAGATCAAGGGAAATGGAGACATTCATGTGAAATTGCTGAATGGTATTGTTCGTCACATTCACAATGTGGTGTATGTGCTAGGGATAGAGAAAATTTTGATCTCTGTGTCCACCATTATAGATCAGAACTTGAAGGTTTAATTCTTCAAGAATTATTGCATAGTGAAGGATCTGTTGGACCAATTCCAAACTGTTGCAATAGGAGTCATAGTAGGAGGCCTATACAAACTTGATGTTACTAGCAATGCACATCATGCACTGATTTATACAACTATTCCAACAGAGATTCTTTGGCATCAAAGGTATGGCCACATGAATCATCCTGATTTATTGTTATTACAGAAAAATAATATGGTTGAAGGACTTCCCATGTTAAAGAATGAGAATGTTTCTTGTGATGGATGTGCATTAGGAAAGATGCACAGAGATGAATTCTCCTCTAATCCTGATCAGGAAAAGCGAAATGTGTTAGATCTTGTTCATATTGATGTTTGCGGGCCTATGCAGACTAGGTCTTTAGGAGGTGCATTTTACTTTCTGTTATTTATTGATGATAGCACGAGATACACATGGGTTTATTTCCTTAGAAGAAAAACTGATGTTTTCGAGTACTTTAAGGAATTCAGAAGCATGGTGGAAAAGAAGATAGGGAAATCCATCAAAATCCTCCATTCATATCAAAGGGGAGAGTATAAATCAGGGGACTTCATCAAATATTGCAAATATCATGGAATAGTACATCATTTTACAGTACCTCACATTCCACAACAAAATGAAGTCGCTGAAAGGAAAATAAGAACTCTGGTAGAGTGTGCACGTAGTCTGATGAAAGGTAAAAATATATCGAATGCATTTTGGGATGAAGCCATAAATACTGCAGTTTATTTAAAGAATAGAATTTGAACAAGGTGTCTTGATAATGTTACTCCTTTCAAAGCCTTGTATGCTTCCAAACCTACAGTTCACAATTTGAAATTATTTGGGTGTAAGGATTTTGCACATATTCCAAAGGAGAATAGGAATAAATTGGATGCTAAAGCCATTAAATGTATTTTCATTGGGTACTGTTTTGAATTCAAAGCATACAAATTGTTTGATCCTTCTACTCACAAGGTATTTGCAAGTAGAGATGTACTTTTCCATGAATCGAAAGCAGGAAATCATGACAACAACAGTCATGAGGAATGGAATAGACTTCTTGATGAAGGATTTAAAGAAGAGAAACAACAACCATCACATCAGTATCCAACATAGAAGCAACAACAACAACATCAAGAACGACTCAGTGATATGGACACTTCAAACAGTTACAGTTCACCTAGAGGCACAAATAGATCTTCACAAAGTGGGGAGGAAGATAATCAGTTGAGAAGATCTTCACGATAGGTTCGGCTCCTTGAGAGGTATAGAGACTATTCCCTAATGAGTAGTATTTCAAATGTCATAGAACCCATGCTTTTTGATGAAGCCAATGAACATGATGAATGGTAACATGAAATGGAGGAAGGATAGGAATCTATAATGAAAAACAATACTTGGGAATTGACTAAATTGCCTAAACATAAAAATCCTATTGGATGCAAATGGATAGACAAACCCAAATTTAAATTAGATGGTAGTATAGACAAATATAAGGCTAGACTGGTGGCAAAGGGGTATTCACAAACAAAAGGTATTGATTATGCTGAAACATTTGCAGCAATAGCTAAATTGAATAGTATCAGATTGTTAATTTATTTATCAACAAAGTATCACTGGAAGCTACGCCAATTAGATGTTAAATCTACATTTTTGAATGGTGAGTTAAAGGAGGAGGTTTACCTTACTCAACCTGAAGGGTTTGTGGAACAAGGGAAAGAACACTTAGTGTGTAAGTTAAAGAAAGCATTGTATGGACTAGAATAGGCACCTGGGTCATGGTATGAGAAGATAGACTCTTTCTTTCTTCAACAGGGTTTCATAAGGAGAAAAAGTGATCCAAATATGTATACGAAATTTGATGAGTAGGGGTTTATAGTATTGATTTCCTTATATGTTGATGATTTGATAATTACAAGAAATTGAGAGAAATTGATTGATTAAATCAAGGAGCAATTGTCACAAGTTTTTGAAATGAAAGATCTTGGTGAGTTACACTACTTCCTAGGTCATGAAGTTTGGAGAAATGCAGGACAAAATTTTGTTTCTCAGAGTAAGTATGTTAGAGTAGTACTTAAGAGATTTAAAATGGATCAATGTAAATCTTCTATTGTTCCCATGTAGCAGAATGTGAAACTTTCTTGTGATGATGGTTCGAAGGAGGTGAATGGCACTATATATAGACAAATAGTGGGTAGTTTGAATTATCTCACCACAAACAGACCTGATATTGCATACTATGTGAGTGTGTTAAGTCAATTTATGGCGAAACCTCTAGAAAGCCATTGGAATGCAAAAAAGGCTATGCTCAGGTATATGAAAGGAACACTTTATTATGGTATTAAATATACTGATGCATCTGATGTTGAGTTGACAGGTTACTCGGATTCTGAGTGGGCTGGCAATCCGAATGATTGAAGATCAACCACTGGATATGTGTTTGGTGTTGAAAAGTCAACAAGAAATGTGTGTCTAATTTATTTTTCCCTTAAATAAATTGGACAATACATATTAATCTATTATCTCATAATTACTTGAAAATAGTTAACTGAAATGGAAAATCAGTTAACTATAGGAAATTTGTTAAGAACCAAACATCAATATAGCATAGAAAAACCTTAGGAAAAGTACTCAACGCCTTGAAAAAGAGATAATTTCAGATAATAAGCCTCTTCGAGGGGGCAACCTCCTTTTACCCCACTTAAATTTTCAAGTACAAGATGATTCAAAATGAAAAGGTCTCCTTGGTATATATAGGAGACTAGGAGGTATAATTACAACTAATGGCCTAAAGCCAACATAAATAAAATAACATTACTAATCTAAATTAAAACTAATGGCCTAAAGCCGACATAAATAAAATAACATTACTAATCTAATA
>ML780498.1:1353064-1379182 GCA_009831015.1 Picea engelmannii | reverse complement strand
TATATAGGAGACTAGGAGGTATAATTACAACTAATGGCCTAAAGCCAACATAAATAAAATAACATTACTAATCTAAATTAAAACTAATGGCCTAAAGCCGACATAAATAAAATAACATTACTAATCTAATATGCCCCAATTAATGGGTAATGAGCCAATATTAGGGCTTAACAAAATTTGAGTTCAAAGGTTGACTGGTGGGACATGGAAGTTGAGTTAGTTGTAACTAAGTAACTTGAAGTTGTAACAGAGTTATAAGTGTAGTTATGTCAGTTGTGAAGTAGTTTAACTCAGTTAAGTGAGTTAAGCTCAGTTGTACTAGTTGTAACTAAACTTACACTAGTGAGAGTTCAGTGAATTAATTATTAATTAATTCACAATCAGTGATCTCACATGCAACTGAAGATTTACCATCGTTAACTACATCCATGTCAGATCCAATGGAGACCCAGTTGAGATAATAGGTGAAAGGGACAGTTTGGCTATCAATTGTGATTTGAGTGAAGTGCACTCATGCAATAACACACACAGTGGATGTTCCCATGAGAAATGCACAACCTAGGCAAGAGGAATTCGAATCATTTGCAAGTTTTCCATTAGCAGGGATTGCACAGATGAGGCAGGTTGTCTGGAGGCAAAGAATTGACACATGTATTTCCTCATTTTTGTATGACAATGTGAGATGATTGTATTTTACTGAGACCTCTTGGATTAGAGTTTTGTATGAGATTGTTTCATGATCCATGATATACATAATATATGATAGTGGATTTTTTAGCTTTATTCTTTCTCGGTAAAACATATGTGTTGTGTGCGATTGATCTTTCTTCTTGATATTGAAATTGGTGATAGTGTTTTAAATTCCGCAAGAATATTTGTAGAAGCGATTTTGTATTTAACAGTGGCATATAATTTTTAGATCAGGAGAATCCAGGCAATACATAATTTGTATTGAAATTTCTACATGGTATCAGAGCACAAAAGATTGTAGAATTTGAGTTTGTGATTGGATAGAATTCAAATTTGCATAAAGACTTTCTTGTTGCTACAACTGATTCAAGATTGAAGTGACTTTCAATGGCTTGAGGTTAGAGTATGCACTCGAGGGAAGCTCGAAATACATTTCTTGTAAGGACAGGATGGAGGTAGTATTTGAAGACAATGGCTTGAAGGAATTCATTGACAAAGATGTTCCTAGGCCAGATGCTACAGACACTGCAAATCTTGATGCATAGAAAAGAAAGTGGCAAAGGCGAGGAGGATTCTATTGGAATGAGTACGAGACCACATTGTCACAAGCCTCCATGGGAAATCCACACCACATGCAATGTGGAAGAATTTGATGGATCTATTCCAAAACAACAACGACCATAGGAAATTGACGCTCAAAGATAAACTCAGGAAGATTAAGATGGAGAAGGGCGACTCCATTCCAAAATATCTCATGAAGCTTTTCCAATGTCGGGATGAGCTGGGGAGTGTGAGAATAATAGTCACTGATGATGATTTGGTTATATTTGCACTCCTAGGACTTCCCAAGAGTTGGCACAATTATCAAGACTGTCAATGGAAGGGAAAAATTTCTAGATTGGGAACGACTATGGTTGGATCTAGTGTAGGAGGAGTTCAGGAAGAACACTAGAGATGTCTCTTCATCAAAGCATGATGATGAATATGATTGTGCTTTGGCTTCCAAGGAAAGGAAAGGGAAGGGGAAGAAATTCCATTCAAAATCCAAGTCTAAAGGCAAGAAGCTGGATTTGTCCAAAGTGAAGTGTTTTCATTGTCACGAACATGGGCATCTCGCTACTAACTGTGAACAGAAGAAAAAGAACAAGAAGTTTGATGGAGCTGCAACTGGTGAGGCCCTTGCCTCACAATTTGAACTTGACTTCTCCTTGATCGCATGCATGGATTCAAGTGCATTAGGATCGGTGTGGTATTTGGATAGTGGCACTTCCTTCCACATGACGGGAGATAAGGACCTTTTCAGTGACTTGGAGGAGAAAGATCTCAAAATGCATATAGATATGGGCGACAATGGATGATACAATGCAACTGGCATTGTTCCATTACCTTTCAGAGGGAGTCAGGTAAACCATTTCAATTAAAATATGTTATGCATGTTCCAAGTCTGAAGAAAAACCTAGTCTCAGTCGCAATGTTGGAGGACAGAGGCTATGACGTTGTTTTCAGCGGTGGAAAAGCTTTTCTGCGACATAAAACAATGTGTCAAGTCAAGAGGATAGGGATTTGAGTTAAAAATATCTACATGCTAGAGGTAGATGGCTATGTTACCATGATGGGAAAGGAATAAAAAAGTGGTGAGCTGGGATGAGGGTGAATTATGGAACAGGCGATTGGGACATATTCATCATGGAGCCTTGAATATCATGCAACAAATATCTACTGGACTTCCAATGGAAACACTTTCTCAGTTAGATCAGTGCAAGGGTTGCACCATGGGGAAGTATGTAAAGTCCACCTTTCATGAAAAGGAGAATTGTGCCTTGGTGATCCTGGAGAGAGTTCACACATATGTGTGTGGACCATTATCAGTTGCTTCAAAAACAAAACATAAGTATTATGTTATTTTTTTTGATGAATTTTCTCGTAAATGTTGGATCTTCTTCATGAAGAAGAAGTATCAAACATTCTCAAAGTTCTGTGAGTTTAAAGCATTGGTGGAGAAAGAGTCGAGGAAGCAAGTGAAATCTCTAAGGAGTGATAATGGTGGAGAATACATCTCTAATGAATTCAAAGACTTCTGCAGCAAAGAAGGAATTCGAAGAGAACTCTTAGCGCCTCATAAACCATAGCAAAATGGGGTCGTAGAGAGGAAGAACAGAACAATCGTGGGTGCAACACGAGTGATGTTGCATGATCAGGGACTACCATTTCATTTGTGGGCAGAATCATTCAATTCTTCAGTTTATGTGCAAAACCGTTGTCCTCATAGAGTACTTGGCATGAGTACACCTGAAGAAGCTTTCACTGGTAATAAACCTGATGTTTCTCATTTTAATATTTTTGGCTCATTTGTTTATGTGCATGTGACCAAGAACACCAGGAAGAAGCTAGAGTCGACTGCTGAAGTTGGGATATTTGTGGGGTACACAAAAATACCCCATAATTATCGTGTGTATTTTCCTAACAGTAAGATGACTATTATGCGACAGGATATAAAATTCAATGAGGGGACAGCCATGCGGTTGTCGCTTGAGAGGGAGCTAGACTTGCATGCAGAGGAGGAACTATTGGTTCCCAAAGATGAGTCTCAAGATGTGGATCAGCCACATGAGGAGGTTCATGGAGTGGAGGAAGCCACTCATGAAGATCCATCCATTAGAAATGGAAGAAAGCGCACCACGAAAGCTGATAGATTGAGACTAGATGCTGCACAGAATGTAGGAGCCCCTACTTCACATCGCAGACAGAGACAATCTCCTCATCGATTTACTGGATACATGTCTCTCATGAGAAAATGTATTGTGACTGAACCATCTTCCTTTCAGGAAGAAGTATAGGATCCCACTTGGGTTGATGCAATGGTGGAGGAGTATGACTCCATTGTAAAAAACAGTGCATGGGAAATTGTCCCAAGATTGGTCGACAAATCAGTGGTGGAGGGTAAGATTTTAATCATTTTTATTTATGTTGATGATTTAATATTGACTGGTGATGAGCAGCTGATACACTCATGCAAGGAGGACCTTGCAAAGGAGTTCAAGATGAAGGATATGGGCCTCCTTCATTATTTCCTTATATTGGAAATATGACAACGAGATGGCGAACTTTTTGTGTCTCAGGGAAAGTATGCGAGGGATATACTGGGTAAGTTTCACATGGAGGGTTGCAAACCCATGGATACTCCTCTTCCAGGAAACTGGAGGAAATAGGATGTTACTTATGGATATGTAGTGGATGCTACTATCTATTGACAGTTAGTGGGTTCGCTAATGTATCTAGTGAACACGAGACCAGACATTTGTTATGCGGTTAACCAGCTGAGTCAAGCGATGGTTAAGCCTAGCAAGCTCTTTTGGAAGGTGGGTAAGAATGTCCTTAGATACTTGAGGGGAACATATGACTATGGCTTATGGTACAGACAGATGAATTAGGTGAATTTGCATGGCTTCATGGATGCAGATTGGGCAGGAATCCCAACAGACAGAAAGAGCATATCAGGGGGGATATTTAGTATTGGATCTATAGTTGTTTCTTGGTACAATAGGAAACAAAGATCTGTGGCACTCAGTTCAGTGGAAGCAGAATACATGGCAGTGAGTCAAGCTGCATGTGAGGCTATCTAGATGAGAAATATATTGGTTGGCTTGTTTGGTTCTCATTTAGATCCGACAGTGATTCACTATGATAATCAAAGTTGCATCGAACTCTCGATTAATCCTGTTTTTCATGATATATCTAAGCATATAGATATCCAGTATCATCATCTTAGAGATTGTGTGCAACGGAAGATCATGTTGCTTCAGTACATTCCTATAGAAGATTAGGATGTCGACATTATGATGAAGGTGCTCACCAGGAGAAAATTTGAATACCATAGAGACATGATTGGGGTGAAGGATTATCCCTTTCTTGTTGAGAGGGAGTGTTGAAAAGTCAACAAGAAATGTGTGTCTAATTTATTTTTCCCTTAAATAAATTGGACAATAAATATTAATCTATTATCTCATAATTACTTGAAAATAGTTAACTGAAATGGAAAATCAGTTAACTATAGGAAATTCAAGTTTAAAGGTTGACTGGTGGGACATGGAAGTCGAATTAGTTGTAACTAAGTGACTTGAAGTTGTAACAGAGTTATAAGTGTAATTATGTGAGTTGTGAAGTAGTTTAACTCAGTTAAGTGAGTTAATATCAATTGTACTAGTTGTAACTGAACTTACACTAGTGAGAGTTCAATGAATTAATTATTAATTAATTCACAATCAGTGATCTCACATGCAACTGAAGATTTACCACTGTTAACTACATGCATGTTAGATCCAATGGAGAATCAGTTGAGATAACAGGTGAAAGGGACAGTTTGGCTATCAGTTGTGATTTGAGTGAAGTGCACTCATGCAATCACACATACAGTGGATGTGCCCATGAACAATGCGTAGCCTATGAAATAGGAATTCAAATCATTTGCAGGTTTTCAAGTAGCAGGGATTGCGCAGAGGAGGCAGAGAATTGGCACATGTATTTGCTGATTTTTGTATGATAGTGTGAGACAGTTATATTCCACTGAGATCTCTTGGATTAGATTTTTGTATGATATTGTTTCATGATCCATGATATACATAATATATGATAGTGGGGTTTTTAGCTTTATTCTTTCCCTGTAAAACATTTGTGTTATGTGCTATTGATCTTTCTTCTTGATATTGCGATTGGCGATCATGTCTTAAATTCCACAAGAATATTTGTAGAAGTGATTATATATTTAACAGTGGAATATAATTGTTAGATCAGGAGAATCCATGCAATACATAATTTGTATTGAAATTTCTACATTTGGCATTTCATTCGGGGTTGTTTCATGGAGCAGTAAAAAGAAACCTACTGTATCTTTGTCTTATACTGAAGAAGAATATAAATCCTTGTGTGCAACAACTTGTGAAGCTGTTTGGTTGAGAAGAGTTCTTCAAGATGTTGGAAAAGAACAAAAGGAACCTACAGTGATAAAATGTGATAATCAAAGTTCAATCAATCTTGTGAAGAATCCAATTTTTCATGCAAGGACAGAGCATGTTGATGCTCAGTTTCATTTTGTTAGAGAAAAGTTGCAATCAAATGAAATAGCTCTTATGTATTGTAATACTAGTGAAAATGTTGATATTTTCACTAAGCCTCTTGGAAAGATTAAGTTTGAGTTGTTTAGGGATATGTTAGGTGTAGGAGTCAATCCATTCTCTATTAAGGGGGAGACTTGGAAATAATGGAGCATGAGTCAGTTGCAAGAGATAGTTATGTAGAAGAACTCTATTAGTCAAGAGTTAGTAGCATAGTTGAACTCTACTTCACTTAATGTAGATTCTAGTTTTCTGTGGTTTGATGTAACCGACTAAGTAGAGTAGTTTCCTATATAATGATGTAATCAATCCTCATTCAATAATATAGATTGTGAGCATTTCCTCACCTCTGTTTGTTTCACCTAATTCTAAGTTGGTATCAGAGCCACGGAAGTGAGGAGCTACAGAAGGGAGGTGCGTAAATGTCTAGAAGTCTGCAGGTCCCTCCTCTGGAAGGGTGCGGCCGCATACTACTCAAAATTTACGTACGTTTGAAAACCTAAAATTTCCGCACTCCAGCTGAGTATTACAGTGCATAAATCCTTAAAGATTTACGCACTCCAAGCGCATAGTGAGGTGCATACTCGTTGTACTCTAATAGAAGTGTGAGGTGCGGAAATTGTGAGTTTTCATGAAGCGTAAGTTTTCATTTTTTTTACTACATGGTATTTTTGCTGCATGAGCTTTGAGCTCGAGGTTAAAGCGTGATGTTATATTGGTCCCATGATTTAAATTGGTGAGTAAAATTTTTTCACTTTATAAATCTAGAAGGAGTTATTACAGGATGGCCTATGATTTAAAGTGGATGTGAAGTATTATCTTTTTATTAAGTGAATATTTTGTGCTGAATAAGAAAGTTTCATGATTTGCATGCATTCATGAGTGTGATTTGCATGCATTTGCATGAGTTGAAATATAAAGGAGATCCTAAGTGGATGGGGTTTGAATATATGTGAGTTTATTTTTATATGTGGAGCATTGACAAAGAGTGCCACATTTGCATACGTATGATTATTTGTGAGTAAGGTATAAATTTTTTTAAAAGTGGATATTTTCTTTTGAGGCATAAACTTTATAAGGTGGAAATTAAAGTTTATTCAAGTAGATGTCATTTTCTAGATTTATTGTCTGAACATTTGTTTTATAAAAACAAAAGTTTGGGCATTGAGAAATCCATCACAGGCACCTAGAGAGGAAGAGTGCGCTGAGGTTATTTGTGTATTCTTGGTGATTCATTGCCTTCAGGATTGAAGTGTGCTTGGTGATACAAGGATCCATTAGCAGAGATGGTGAATGCTTTTGCAGAGACCTACATAAATGAAGCCAACAAATTAGATGGCTCGAGTTTCATTAACTGGAAATTCAAGATGCAGACCCTGATGGAAGGCTATGGTGTCTGGACCATTGCGAAGGAAGATGAAGTGAAACCTGATGTGGATGTTGGTGCGAAAATGGTGCAAATCCAAGACTGGGATAAGCGTTAAAACAAGGCCAAGGTATTGTTGTGCATGTCTCTTAAAGATAAAATAATTCCACATATTAGAGAAGCTAAAACTTTTGCTGCAACGTGGACAACGCTTAAAGCATTGTATGAAACTAGCAACACAAATCACATTTTTTTCCTGAAAACTAAATTACTAGGCATTAAAATGGATGGAAATGAATCTGTTAGTTCATTTATGGGTCGCATTAAAGAGGTTAAAGACAAGCTAGGAAATATAGGGGAAACTATTTCCAGCACTGATCTGGTCAATATTACCTTAAATGGTATGATATAATATTATCAAATGTTCATAATAGGTCTTGCAGTAAGGGAGAAACCTCCAAATTTTGAATAACTGATAGACATTTGGCTGGAAGAGGAAGAGGGGCGCAGGAATCTAAAGCCTCAAAATAAACATTTGGCACTATGGTCAATTAAGAGATCCACGAGAGGGAGATCAGGAGAAAGAGGCAGAGGAGGAAGTTCATCACAGAGAAGAAAATCTCCAAGGCCGAATCAATGTATGCAATCTGACAGGAATGAGTCAAAGAGTTGTTTTTATTGTGGTCGACATAGATATATTGTTAAAGACTATAATGAGAAGAAAAGTGATGAGGCTAGGAACAAACCTAGAACACATTCAGGTCATTATGCAGAAAAATCATCAAATCATGATCTCAGATTATTTATTTCTAGTGATGATATTGTTGAACCCTCGAATTTTCATTCACGGGATCTTAGGCTGTTTGTGTCTAACGATTCTTTATCAACTGAAACTGATGATTCTGATGCTTGGTTTGTGGATTCTGGAGCATCAATACATATGACACGTAATAATATGTGGTACACTAATTTTAAAGAAACAAAGAATGGTGCCAGCATATATCTTGGAGATGACCGTGCTCATAAGATCAAGGGATATGGAGACATTCATGTGACATTGCTGAGTGGTATTTTTCATCACATTCACAATGTGGTGTATATGCCAGGGATAAAGAAAACTTTGATCTCTGTGTCCGCCATTACACATCAGAAATTGAAGGTTGAATTCTTCAAGAATTATTGCATAGTGAAGGATCTACTGGACCAACTCAAAACTGTTGCAATGAGAGTCAGAGCAGGAGGCCTATACAAAATTGATTTTACCAACAAAGCACATAATGCACTGACTTATGCAACTATGCCAACAAATATTCTTTGGCATCAAAGATATGGCCACATCAATCATCCTGATTATTGTTACTACAGAAAAAGAATATGGTTGAAGGACTTCCCATGTTAAAGAATGATAATGTTTGTTGTGATGGATGTGAATTGTGAAATATGAACAGAGATGAATTCCCCTCTAATCCTGATAAGAAAAAGAGAGATGTGTTAGATATTGTGCATACTGATGATTGTGGGCCTATGTAGACTAGGTATTTAGGAGGTGCATTTTACTTTCTGTTATTTATTGATGATAGCACGAGATACACATGGGTTTATTTCCTTAAAAGAAAAATTGATGTTTTCGATTACTTTAAGGAATTCAGAAGCATGGTGGAAAAACAGACAAGAAATCCATCAATATCCTCCGTTCAGATCAAGGTGGAGACTATAAATTAGGGGACTTCATCAAATATTGAAAATATCATGGAATAGTACAACAATTTATAGTACCTCACACTCCACAAAAGAACATAGTCGCTGAAAGGAAAAATAGAACTTTGGTAGAGTGTGCACGCAATATGATGAAAGGTAAGAATCTCTCGAATGAATTTTGGGCTGAAGCCATAAATACTGCAGTTTATTTAAAGAATAGAAGCCCAACAAGGTGTCTTGATAATTTTACTCCTTTCAAACCCTTGTATGGTTCCAAACCTGCAATTCACAATTTGAAAGTATTTGGGTGTAACGATTTTGCACATATTCCAAAGGAGAATAGGAAGAAATTGGATGCTAAAGCCATTAAATGTATTTTCATTGGGTATTGTTCTAAATTCAAAGCATACAAACTGCTTGATCCTTCTACTTATAAAGTATTTTCAAGTAGAAATGTACTTTTCCATGAGTAGGAAGTAGAAAATCATGACAACAACAGTCATGAGGAATGGCATAGACTTCTTGATGAAGGAGTTAAAGAAGAGAAACAAGAACCATCACAACAACAACCACCACAATAGCAGCCACAGCCACAACAACAACAACAGTAGCAAGAAGGACTCAGTGATATGGACACTTCAAGCAATTACAGTTCACCTAGTGGCGCAGACAGATATTCACAAAGTGGGGAGGAATATAATCAGTTGAGCAGATCTTCACAACAGGTTCGGCTCCCTGCGAGGTATAGAGACTATGCCCTAATGAGTAGCATTTCAAATGTCATAGAACCCATGATTTTTTATGAAGCCAATGAACATGATGAATGGCAACATGCAATGGAGGAAGAATATGAATCTATAATGAAAAAAAATACTTGGTAATTGACTAAATTGCCTAAACATAAAAATCCTATTGGATGCAAATGGATATACAAACCCAAATTTAAAGAAGATGGTAGTATAGAAAAATATAAGGCTAGACTAGTGGAAAAGGAGTATTCACAAACATAAGGTATTGATTATGCTGAGACATTTGCACCAACAACTAAATTGAATACTATCAGATTGTTAATTGATTTAGCTACAAAGTATCATTGGAAGCTACACCAATTAGATGTTAAATCTGCATTTTTGAATGGTGAGTTAAAGGAGGAGGTTTACCTTACTCAACCTGAAGGGTTTTTGGAACAAGGGAAAGAACACTTAGTGTTTAGGTTAAAGAAAGAATTTTATGGACTAAAACAAGCACCTAGGTCATGGTATGAGAATATAGACTCTTTCTTTATTCAATAGGGTTTCATGAGGAGAAAAAGTGATCCAAATATGTATACCAAATTTGATTAGCAGGGGTATATAGTATTGATTTCCTTATATGTTGATGATTTAATAATTACGGGAAATGCAAAGAAATTAATTGATGAAATCAAGGAGAAATTGTCACAAGTTTTTGAAATGAAAGATCTTGGTGAGTTACACTACTGCCGAGGTCTTGAAGTTTGGAGAAATGCAGGCCAAACTTTTGTTTGTTAGAGTAAGCATGTCAGAGAAGTACTTAAGAGATTTAACATGGATCAATGTACATCTGATATTGTTCCCATGCAACAGAATGTGAAAATTTCTTGTGATGATGGTTCGAAGGAGGTGAATGGCACTATGTATAGATAGATTGTCGGTAGTTTGAATTATCTCTCCAAAAACATACTTGATATTGCATACTATGTGAGTGTGTTAATTTAGTTTATGGTGAAACCTATAGAAAGCCATTGCAATGAAACAAAGGCAGTACTTAGGTATATAAAAGGAACACTTTATTATGGTATTAAATATACTGATGAATCTGATGTTGAGTTGACAGGTTACTCAGATTCTGACTAGGCTAGAAATCCGGATGGTCGAAGATCAACCACTGGATATGTGTTTAGCATTGGATCCACGGTTTTTTCATGGAGCAGTAAAAAGAAACCTATTTTATATTTGTCTTCTACTGAAGGAAAATATAAAGCCTTGTGTGCAACAACTTGTGAAGTTGTTTGGTTGAGAAGACTTCTTCAAGTTGTTGGAAAAGAACAAAAGGAACCTACAGTGATCAAATGTGATAATCAAAGTTCAATCAATCTTGCGAAGAATCCATTTTTTCATGTAAGGACAAAGCAGGTTGATGCTCAGTTTCATTTTCTTAGAGAAAAGTTGCATTCAAATTAAATAGCTCTTAAGTATTGTAATACTAGTGAAAATGATGTTGATATTTTCACTAAGCCTCTTGGAAAGATTAAGTTTGAGTTGTTTAGGGAGATGTTAGGTGTAGGAGTCAATCCATTCTCCATTAACAGGGATACTTGGAAATAATGGAGCAAGAGTCAGTTCCAAGAGATATTTACGTAGAAGAACTCTATTAGTCAAGAGTCAGTACCATAGTTGAACTCTACTTCACTTAATGTAGATTCTAGTTTTCTGTGGTTTGATGTAACCGACTAAGTAGAGTAGTTGCCTATATAATGATGTAATCAATCCAAATTCAATAATATAGATTGTGAGTGTTTCCTCATCTATGTTTGTTTCGCCTAATTCTAAGTTGGTATTAGAGCCATGGAAGTGAGGAGCCACAGAAGGGAGGTGCATATATTTCTAGAAGTCCACAGGTCTCTCTTCTGGAAGGGTGCGGCGACATACTATTGGAAAAATGAGAGGGGGGGTGAATCATTTTTTACCGTGCTTAAACAATTATGCTTCTTTTAAAATCTTTACAAGGCACTCAATGATGATCACAATAATGCAGGGAAATAAACAATGGCACATTCAGCATCAGTCACATATATGAGAAACATAGAGACAGATATTTCCCAAGGAAACCCATATAGGGTAAAAACCTCCTCTTCTTTATATGATAAGTATTATTTACATTCTTTACATTATCATACATATGAGCACCAACTCATTGTGAGGATACAACCTCTGGTTTTTGCAGGCTGCAACTTGTTGAGAGCACCAACTCTCTGTTTTTCTCTAGGACCCACTAGAAGGAAGCACCAACTCCCTAGTTTCTCTAGCACCAACTAGAAGGAAGCACCTACTCCCTGGTTTCTCTAGCACCAACTAGAAGGAAGATACAACTCCCTGTGCTCAAGAACCCACTTGAACCTCTGAGGACACCAGTCCTCCCTAGCACCTCCCTTCCACCCTAGATTATGAATATGAAATACGGAAACCTATTATAGTGATACAGTGTTCAATAACAGCTTACCAGTCTCATCACTACTCTGCAAGATTTTGCTACTCAGACTTCTTCACTGTCTTCCAGCATGCATCCGCTACCCATTCTATTATTCTGCCTTTTGTGCTCTATGTGCAACTCCCATTCAATCCACCTTTTGTTTCCTATCCATTTCAGCTGCTGCACCTTAGCAACAACAACCTCATCACTTCTCTGTGTCATGTTCTTATAGCTTCTGTGCACCTTGTGCATGCAATATGCACAATGCTTCTGCATCTCTTCACAGTGAGTGTTATGTCTGATCATCATTACAACTTCTCAGCTTCTCTGGCAGTTTTCCCATGCATTCAACATCACTAGATGTCATGCTGAGATTCCTCGGCCTCTCTGGCAGTTGAGACTCTTCGTCTTCTCTGGCATAGTCGAGCTTATACTTTCTACTTCAGTTACAAACTTCAACGCTCATCCACTTGTCAATCCCTCTAAGAATTGTCTTCATTCACTGGAAGAAGCTAGGAGACCCTTCAGCTCCTCTGGTGATCACACAGAGGTCTCTTTGAATCCTTTGGAAGAGACCATCAATGGTTTCCAGTAGTTAGACTGTGAGGAGCAACATTAGCCCTCCGATCGTGCCCAAAATCCCCTGCACCGTTGGATTGATTTCATGTGATCTTGCGTTTATTTTGCCAATTCGCATTTCGGTATTTAGGGATCACCGTGGTAAAGATTTCGTTACTCTCCATGTCTCGATCCCCGAAACTCCGAAATGGAGATTTTCTGAACTAGATCCTTCCTTTCTCTTGGACACTTGTGGTGACCACAGGCTGTGCCAAAAGGCGCTTCATATTTCGCGAGTTTATAAACTTCATCGAGTCTGATCGATGGTTGAAATCTCCATATATCCGATGGTCCATGTCTTATCACGATCTTGCATCTCGCAAGTTTCCACACCATGCTATATTGACTCCAAGTCAGCGAATTTCCAATTGCTTGCCACTTGTCCTATGATTCGACGGTCCAGATCAGATCTTGAATCAATGGCTCCGATCATATTGCGATTTCGCATATCATGATTTCGACATTCTTGTTGCAAAGTGTTTCGACACTCCAGCTTCCAGTATCCGAAACCATGAAATGGGGTTGGATCAACGTTCCACATCAAACCTTGATCGGACGACACAGATCATTTTGTGATTTCACATTTCGCGATTTCGGCATTCCTGTGGTATTGTTTCTTGACTCTCCAAGTCGTGATTCGTGAGACCCCAAAGTGATGTAAACCTGCTGACATCACACGTGGATTGACATGTGTCGAATAACTGCCACGTGTCACTCTAATTCGTGACTTACATGTGCTTGAAATGTTGAACCAGCTTGACACTTGTCATTTCCTGATTGTGCCACGTGTTCTTAGCTGATGTGGTTTGATGACGTGTTTGTTTCGGGATTTCTCATTTCACAATTTCAGGACTCATGTTGTAAAGAACCTTGACATTTCCATCTCCCGATATCCGAAATCCCGATAGCCAAAACTCTGAAATGGAGTTGGACCACCGCTTCAATATTGCACTTTAAAGAACGTGCAGGTTCTTCCTAATCCAACGATGGTCGGAACTTATGCTCAGATCTGATGCCTAAGATCTGTCCTTCTCTTCTGTTCATTCTTCTTGTCTACAATCTTATCTGACGGTCCTCCTTCTTTCGGGAATTTAAATGGGATCCAACGATCAGTGACACTTCTCCTCCTGAGCTTAGGTACTGCGTTCGTCTCTGTACTAATTCCTCCTGAGCTTACTTTGTCCTTTTTTTTCCTTCACTGCATACTCTGATCTTTCCATCAGTGACAAGCACATACTTCCTGTAAAGCATGCCAACCATCCTCTGCACTATCTCTTATGATCTTATCGAGCTTGATCTGCAACATCTTCCCAAAATACTTCTGGTGCCTGTTTGTTACATTCTTCCTGTACTCAAGCCATCTTCGCTATTGTACTTGCCATCAATGACAAGCATACACTGCCTATAAAACATGCCAACAATCTCCCCCTTTGGAATTGATGGCAACAAAGGCACCGAGATTCTTTTCTCACCCTTTGACATCAATGTCAAAGAGAACATGCTCCCCCTGAGTTGTTGCAGTATTTTTAGAAGGTATCAGATATTCAATCAATCAATACAAAACTCCCCCTAACAGGATGAAATTGCTTAGATGTCAGATGGGATGACACCCAGCTTCTGTCAGAGATAATCAAATGGTGTCTTAGCTAGGGGTTTAGTAAAGATGTCTGCTATCTGTTCTGTGGAAGGGATATAATTCAACTGAAAAACTCTGTTTGTGACTTGTTCTCTGAGAAATGGTATTTTATTGGGATATTCTTAGTCTCGGAATGAAGAACAGGATTCTTGGAGACACTAATGGCACTAGTGTTATCACAGTGAATTGTAATCAGATCATTATAGTTTACCTTCAAATATGCAAGAGTTTGAATCATCCACAAGATCTGAGTACAACAAATAGCAACAATAATGTACTCTTCTTTTGTAGTTGATAAGGAAATAGACCCCTGTTTCTTACGAATCCATGCTACCAACGAGTCTCCCAGGAAGAAGGCACCTCCACTGGTGCTCTTTATTTCATCTACACAATTTTCCCAATCTGCATCTAAATAAGCAGTTAACTGAAAATTATGATTTCTGGGATACCACAGACCATAAGTCATTGTTCCCTTCAGGTATTTGAATATCCTTTTGACAGCTACCAAATGAATTTGTTTAGGAGTAGACTGATAATGACCTACCATTCCAAAAACTTGCATTATATCTGGGCAAGATGCTGTGATGTACAGCAGGTTGCCTATCATTGATCGATATGAGCTTTGATCAACATCAGGTGAATCATCATCCTTTCTTAATTTACATCTAGTTACCATAGGTGTACCCACAGGTTTAGAATCTTCCATTTGAAACCTTTTCATCATTTCTCTTAGATATTTTTCTTGAGAATTGAACATCCCTTCGAACCTCTGAGTAATTTGCAGACCAAGAAAAAATGACAGTTCTCCTATCATAGACATTTCAAATTCAGACTCCATGGCAGAAACAAACCATTGTACCAATGAATCCTTATTACATCCAAATATGATGTCATCTACATAGACCAATACGATGAGCAAATTATTATCCTTTGTTTTAATATATAGATTGTTGTCCGTTGTTCCTCTCTTGAACCCTTTGTCTTTGAGATACGTATCCAGTTTGTGATACCAAGCTCGAGGGGCTTGTTTTAACCCATATAAATCTTTCTTCAGCTTGCAAACTAATTCAAAGTTATCAGATAGTTTGAAAACCTCTGGTTGTTCCATATAGACTTCTTCACTTAAATCTCCATTTAGAAAAGATGACTTGACATCCATTTTATAGACTTTAAATATTTTATGACAAGCATAGGCAAGAAACATTCTGATAGCTTCTAATCTTGCTACAGGTGCAAATGTTTCATCAAAATCCAGTCCTTCTATATGAGCATAGCCTTTACAGACTAACCTTGCTTTGTTCCTGATAACTTGTCCTTGCTCATTAACCTTATTCTTAAATATCCATTTGGAGCCAATGATGTTTTTACCTTCAGGTCTTTGAACTATATTCCACGTATTGTTTTTCTCAATCTGATCAAGTTCGTCATTCATTGCTTTAACCCAATGGTCATCTTTGCTGGCTTCATTAAAATTCTTTGGTTCCAGCATGGATATGAAATCTATATGAGACTGTTCGGTGTTTTTGATTAGCTTTCTCCTGTTTTGTACACCTTTGTCTTTTTCCCCAATTATCTGACTTGTAGGATGATTCTTTTGAATGATTCTGGAGGAGGAATTTGTAGTTGACTATTGATTTGAGTATGTCTGAGTGTCTGAGTCTTCATCTAATTCAGAGTCTTCATTTTCTTATTCTTGGACCTGTTCATCTTCAGCTTTAGTTGTGTCTTCTGTAGAAGACTCATTACTGTATACCTCTCTTGTTGGGATTCCTTCATCAATTTTTACATCAATACAGTCAACCATTTTATGCAGCCTCTTATTATAGAATCTATATCCTTTACTGTTTGTATCATACCCTAAGAAGATACCTTCATCAGCCCTGTCATCATATTTGTCGAGGTTCTCATCATTATTCTTTATGTAGCATTTACTCCCAAATACTCTGAAGTGTTTGATTGAGGCAGGTCTTCCAAACCATAATTCATAAGGTGTCTTGTCACTTTTTGGTTTGAGGTGGGATTTTTTAAGCACATGGAATATTGTGTGTATTTCTTCTACCTAGTAGGTTTGACCAATGTTCTTCTCATTCATCATAGACCTAGCCATTTTCGGCACTATTCTGTTTTGCCTCTCAACAACTCCATTTTGTTGTGGTGTTCTTGGGATTGTGTATTCTCTCTTGATCCCATGCTCATCGTAGAATTCCTTGAAGTCTCTTGACATAAACTCTCCTCCCCAATCTGATCTTACTGCCTTTAACCTCTTTCCTGTTTGAGTCTCTGTTAAAGCCTTAAATATTTTAAACTTCTCAAATGATTCAGCTTTTTCTTTGAGAAAGGCAACCCAAGTAAGTCTGGAGTAATCATCGATAATCAACATGAAGTAGTTTTCTTTCCCTGTGCCTTCCTGTCTTGATGGTCCACATAAATCCATATGAACTAGTTGAAGTGGTTTCTCTCTTGAAGTAAAGATCTTGGACTTAAACTGTGTCCTGTTTTGCTTCCCTACTTGACAGGGTTTACACACTGAATCTTGGGGCTTTGATATTCTCGGAAGATATTTTACTGCCTCAAGGTTTTTGAGTTTGATTAAGTGGTCAAAGTTTATATGTCCAAGTCTCCTATGCCATAAACATCTTTCATAATGTTTGCTTAGATGACATTCTTCTCTATTTTCTTTCAACACATATACATTATTTTCTATCCTTATGCCTTTGGCCACCACTTGTCTTGAGTTTACAGACTTTATCTTGCAGTCCTTGGATGTGAACAAAACTTCGCATCCTCTGTCACACATTTGACTTACACTGAGCAGATTATGTTTCAACCCATCCACAAGTAGAACATCTCAGGATTTTCCTTTTCCATTACTTAAGCTCACCATCCCTTTGCCCTTTATTTTCCCTGGAGCATCATTTCCAAAGGTTACGTTTCTTGATTTTCTTTCACTTAGAGATAGAAACTTGCCTTTATCTCTCATCATGTGTTTGGAGCATCCACTGTCTATATACCAAGGGTTCATTTTTCTTTGAGCGGACAATACTAATCCACACTTGTCACTTTCCTTCTTCTTCCAAAACTTGACATTTTCAGTAGGGGATTTCGAATCTGGTTCATAATTCCTTAATCGACAGTCAATAGATTTATGTCGAAAGTTATGACAGGTGTAGAATTCAACCTCATTATTCAATAGGTCAAACTTATTGTTGCAGTGTTGCCTACTTATTGACTGTTGATTATTTCTTGGCCTCCTTAGTTGTATGTGTCTAGACTTAATTTGGAAATTTGCAGTCTGTGAAGGATTATTACTTGACTGTATCATTCTTTGTTGTGGGAAGTATTTATTCCTTTGAAATCTTAATTGCTCATGTCTATGTCTTAAGGAACAATTTACAGCTTTGTGACCAAAGTTAGTACAGTAGAAACAATAGCCATGGAAAAATTCTTTGTACCTGGGAAATGGTTGTCTTCTTTGTGCAAATCGATTTCTTCTAGGCTGATGACGTCTTTCAGCAGTGAGCACATTACTTATTTGTTCTACAGATTTAGTTCTTGCATCTTTTACCTTACTCGTCCTGGGCGGCTGATTGTCTGCCTTTGTTCTTGCAGGTTCGTTGTTGTTATTGGTTGTACATTTGACAAACTTGATGGGTTCTTCATTTCTTGGCTTGCCACTACTTGATCCCTCTTCATAACCCAAACCAGTTTTCAACTTTGGATTCCTTTGATGATTCAGGATGGTGGCTAATCCTTCTGAGGCTTTGATACTTGACAGACTCTGATTATACAAGGCTTGAAACTTCTCCATCTCTTTCCTATTTTTCACTACTTCTTCTTCTAATGCTTCACATCTCGCCTTCTTTTCTGATAACTGTCGTTTCAGAACGTCTTTGATTTTCTTTTCCTCTTCTAATTCTACTTTTAGTAGGACAAATTCTTCATCAGGTTTTTTACTGTCTTTCTCGAACTGTATCAACAATTGTCTTTGCTTTATGTTCTTGATTCTTAGTCTGTCAATCTCTTCCAATGCACTGATCAGTTCTCCTTCCATGTCAACCACAAATTCTTCTTCATCACTCCCTATGCTTTTATTATCATAATCCTCTTTGTCCATAAGTATGAAGTCATTTAGTTTATCTTCAATAGAGGAGTCATTTTCTTCATCATCTGAAGGATCATCATCATTGTTTACGCACAGACTTTTCTTCTTAAAGTTTTTCTCTTTAAAGAAAGTTTTGTGTTTGTACTTCTCCTCATCATCACATGTCTAATCCTTTCCTTTATGGGGAAATTTATTTGAAAAATGACCTATCCTACCACAGTTGAAACATTTGAAAGGCAGTTTACCTTTGTATTTGCCTGATCCCTTCTTCAGTCTCTTAACAAATTTTGCTTCAATTTCATCGGGCTCAGGATCCTCATTCTTGTCTACTTTAAATGATGCTTCTCTGGAGGTGGGTTTATCTTTAGCTATTCTCATTTCATATGCAGTCAATGTTCCTAGCCGTGGATCAAAATCCAAGTTTTTTAGATCATTAAGTTCTTCTATAGCAGAGACCTTCGGGTTGAACCTATCTAGGAGAGATCTCGAGATTTTATGAACTAAAGAAGGTTCCTCAATTGTTTCACCAAGTTCCTTCATTGCATTTACCATTTCTTCTACTCTCAGAAAGTATCTTCCCATAGTTTCATCTTCCTTCATCTTCAGTTGTTCAAACTGTATTCTGTAGGTTTGAAGATTTTCATCCTTTACCTTCTCATTACCCTCATAACTGCTAATGAGTTTGTCCCACATTTCTTTGGCAGTTCCTAGGTGCATAACTTTTACGAATTATGCTTTTGCAAGCCCACTCAAGATAGCATTCATTGCCTTAGCGTTGAAGCTAAATTCTAGTTTGTCATCCTTATTAGCTAGCACAACTAGCTTTACATAACCAGTATCTACCACATCCCAGACATCTGCACCTAACGACATTATGTAGGTTCTCATTCTAACTTTACAAAAGGCAAAGTTTGTTCCATTGAACAGAGGGGCCTTATTGGTTGAATTTACTTCATGGATTGACATGTTTAAGCTCTAGGATCTACCATTAGATAAAAGGGGATGGATTTGATACCAATTGTTGGACAACTGAGAGGGGGGGGTGAATCAATTGTTATTGGGCTTAAACAATTATGCTTCTTTTAAAATATTTACAAGGTACTCAATGATGATCAGAATAATGCAGGGAAATAAATAATGGCACATTCAGCATCAGTCAGATATATGAGAAACACAGAGACAAATATTTCCCAAGGAAACCGATACAGGGTAAAAACCTCTTCTTCTTTATATGATAAGTATTATTTACATTCTTTACATTATCATACATATGAGCACCAACTCATTGTGAGGCTACAACCTCTGGTTTTTGCAAGATGCAACTTGCTGAGAGCACCAACTCTCTGTTTTTATCTATCACCCACTAAAAGGAAGCACCTACTCCCTGGTTTCTCTAGCACCAACTAGAAGGAAGAACCTACTCCCTGGTTTCTCTAGCACCAACTAAAAGGAAGCTACAACTCCCTTTGCTCAAGCACCCACTTGAACCTCTGAGGACACCAGTCCTCCCTAGCACCTCCTTTCCACCCTAGATTATGAATATGAAATACTGAAACCTATTACAATGATACAATGTTCAATAACAACTTACCATTCTCATCACTGTTCTGCAAGATTTTGCTACTCAGACTTCCTCACTGTCTTCCAGCATGCATCCGTTGCCCATTCTGTTCTTCTGCCTTTTGTGCTCTTTGTGAAATTCCCATTCAATGCACCTTTTGTTTCCTATCCATTTCATCTGTTGCACCACCACTTTACTTCCTCACGCATGCCTTACTTCACCTTAGCAACAACAGCCTCATCACTTCTTTGTGTCGTGTTATTATAGATTCTGTCCACCTTGTGCATGAAATATGCGCAATGCTTCTGCATCTCTTCACAGTGAGTGCTCTGTCTGATCATCATTACGAATTCTCATCTTCTCTGGAAGTTTTCCCACACGGTCAGCATCACTAGATGTCATGTTGAGATTCCTCAGCCTCTCTGGCAGTCGAGACTCTTCGTCTTCTCTGGCATAGTCGAGCTTATACTTTCTTCTTCAGTTACAAACTTCAACGCTCATCCACTTGTCAGTCCCTCTAAGAATAGTCTTCATTCACTGGAAGAAGCTTGGAGACCCTTCAGCTATTCTAGCGATCACGCAGATGTCTCTTCGAATCCTTTGGTAGAGACCATCAATGGTTTCCAGTAGTTAGACTGCGAGGAGCAACATTAGCCCTCTGATTGTGCCCAAAATCCCTTGCACCATTGGATTGACTTCATGTGATCTTACATTTATTTCGCCAATTCACATTTCGGTATTTCGGGATCCCCGTGGTAAATATTTCATTACTCTCCATGTCCCGATCCCTGAAACTCTAAAATGGAGCTTGTCGGAACTATCTCCTTCCTTTCTCGTGACCACTGGTGATGACCACAGGCTGTGCCAAAACGTGCTTCATATTTCGTGAGTTTATAAACTTCATCGAGTCTGATCGACAGTTGAAATCTCCATAGATCTGATGGTCCAGGTCTTATCAGGATCTCACATCTTGCGAGTTTCCACACCATGCTCTGTTGACTCCAAGTCAGTGAAATTCCAATTGCTTTCCACTTTTCCTATGATTCGACTGTCCAGATCAGATCTTGAATCAACGGCTCCGATCATATTGAAATTTCGCATATCGCAATTTTGGCATTCTTGTTGCAAAGTGTTTCGACACTCCAACTTCTGGTATCTAAAACCTCGAAATGGGGTTGAATCAACGGTCCACATCAAACCTTGATCTGACGGCTCAGATCATTTCGTGATTTTGCATTTCGCGATTTTGACATTCCTGTGGTATTGTTTCTTGACTCTCTAAGTCGCGATTCACGAGACCCCGAAGTGATGTAAAATTGCTGACGTCACACGTGGATTGACATGTGTCAAATAACTGCCATGTGTCACTCTAATTCGTGACTTACATGTGCTTGAAATGTTGAACCAGCTTGACACTTGTCATTGCCTGATTGTGCCATGTGTTCTTAGCTGATGTGGTTTGCTGACGTGTATGTTTTGGGATTTCGCATTTCGCGATTTCGGGACTCATGTTGTAAAGAACCTTGACATTTCCATCTCCCGATATCCGAAATCCCGATATCCAAAATTCTGAAATGGAGTTGGACCACCTCTTCGATCTTGCACTTTAAAGAACATGCAGGTTCTTCCTGATCCAATGATGGTCAGAACTTATGCTCAGATATGACGCCTGAGATATGTCCTTCTCTTCTATGCATTCTTCTTGTCTACAATCTAATCTGACAGTCCTCCTTCTTTCGGGAATTTAAATGGGATCCAACGATCACTGACACTTCTCCTCCCGAGCTTAGGCACTGTGTTTGACTTTGCATTAATTCCTCCTGAGCTTACTTTGTCCTTGTTTTGGCTTCACTGCATACTCTGATCTTTCCATCAGTGACAAGCACATACTACCTGTAAAGCATGTCAACCATCCTCTGCACTATCTCTTCTGATCTTATCGAGCTTGCTCTGCAGCGTCTTCCCAAAATACTTCTGGTGCCCGTCTGTTACATTCTTCCTGTACTCAAGCATACGTTGCCTGCAAAAACATGCCAACACATACTACTCAAACTTTATGCATGTTTGAAAACCTAAAATTACCGCACTCTAGTTGAGTATTACAGTGCATAAATCCTTAAAGATTTCCACACTCCAAGTGCACAGTGAGGTGCGTACTCGTCACACTCTAATAGAAGCGTAAGGTGCGGAAATCGTGAGTTTTCCTGAATCGTAAGTTTTCATTTTTTTTACTAGATGGTATTTTTGTTGCATGAGCTTTGAGAGCGAGGTTAAAGAATGAGGTTATATTGGTGCCACAATTTAAATTGGTGAGTTAAATTTTTTCACTTTATAAATCGTGGAGTTATTATAGGATGGCCTATGATTTAAAGTGGATGTGAAGTATTAACTTTTTATTAAGTGAATATTTTGTGAGGAATAAGAAAGTTTCACAATTTGCATGCATGCATGAGTGTGATTTGCATGCGTTTGCATGAGTTGAAATATAAAGGAGATCTTAAGTGGACGAGGTTTGAATATATGTGAGTTTATTTTTATATGTGGAGCATTGAATAAGAGTGCCACATTTGCATGCATTTGATTATTTGTGAGTAAGGTATAAAGTTTTTTAAAAGTGGATATTTTCTTTTGAGGCATAAACTTTATAAGGTGGATATTAAAGTTTATTTAAGTAGATATCATTTGTGAGATTTATTGTCTAAACATTTGTTTTATAAAAACAAAAGTTTGGGCATTGAGAAATCCAGCACAGGCACCCAGAGAGGAAGAGTGCGTTGAGGTTATTTGTGTATTCTTGGTGATTCACTGCCTTCAGGATTGAAGTGTGCTTGGTGATACAAGGATCCATTAGTAGAGATGGTGAATCCTTTGTTAGAGACCTACCTCAACGAATCCAACAAATTAGATGGCTCGAATTTCATTAATTGGAAATTCAAGATGTAGACCCTGATGGAAGGCTATGTTGTCTGGACCATTGCGAAGGGAGATGAAGTGAAACCTTATATGGATGCCTGTGCGAGAGAAGCACTTATCCAAGACTAGGATAAGAACTAAAAAAAGGCCAAAGTATCGTTGCACATGTCTGTTAAAGATATCATAATGCCACATATTAGAGAAGCTAAAACTTCTACTCCAATGTGGACAACGCTTAAAGAATTGTATGAAACTAGCAACGCAAATCACATTTTGTTCCTGAAAACTAAATTTCTAGGAATTAATATGGATGGAAAGGAATCTGTTAGTTCATTTTTGGGTCGCATTTAAGAGTTGAAAGACAAGCTAGGAAATATAGGGGAAATTGTTTCCAGCACTGATTTGGTCACTATTACCTTAAATGGTATGCTAGAATATTATCAGATGTTCATAACATGTCTCGGAGCAAGGGAGAAACCTTATACTTTTGAAGAAATGCCAGGTATTTTGCTGCAAGAGGAAGAGAGGCACGAGAATCTGAAGCCTCAAAATAAATATTTGGCACTGTGGTCAAATAAGATATCTGCGAGAGGGAGATCAGGAGAAAGAGGCAGAGGAGGTAGTTCATGGTAGAGAGGAAGTTCATCATAGAGAAGCCAATCTCCAAGGCCGAATCAAGGTATGCAATCTGACAGGAACGAGTCAAGGAGTTGTTTTTATTGTGGTTGACCTCGACATATTGTTAAAGACCATCATAAGAAGAAGAGTGATGAGGCTAGGAACAAACCTAGAACACATTTAGGTCATTATGCAAAAAAAGCGTCAAATCATGATCTCAGATTATTTATTGCTAGTGATGATATTCCTGAACCCCTGAATTTTGATTCACGAGATCTTAGGATGTTTGTGTCCAACGTTTCTTTATCTGCTGAAACGAATGATTCTGATTCCTGGTTTGTGGATTCCGGAGCATCAGTACATATGACATGTAATAAGATGTGGTACACTAATTTTAAAGAAACAAAGAATAGTGCCAGCATATATATTGGAGATGATCGCGCTCATTAGATCAAGGCATATTGAGACATTCCTACGACATTGTCGAATGGTATTGTTCGTCACATTCGCAATGTGGTGTATGTGCTAGGGATAAAGAAAAAAATGATCTTTGTGTCCACCATTACAGATTAGAACTTGAAGGTTGAATTCTTCAAGAATTATTGTATAGTGAAGGATCTGCTAGACCAATTCAAAACTATTGCAATGAGAGTCAGAGTAGGAGACCTATACAAACTCAATGTTACCAACTGATCAGGGGATCAAATTTTGCTCAATTTTCAAAGTGCTCGGAATGCGACGAAAACAGTGCCATTGCATTCGTCTCGTCTTCCTAATTCCGGTGGTATATTTACTTTCTCAAATGGAGTCCGTATGGAGAAGATATCGTGATTTGTCTGCCAAGCCAAACAGGCAAAATTTTTGGATGCTGACTGTACCTGTCCATACAGTCCATACGGTGACGTGGCAGGACCGTACAGGCCATACGGTGGTGATGTGGCAGATGTTGATTGGTCTATTTTGGGTGAGTCGGATGTTGACACGTGTCATTGGGTGGCCAATAATAGGAGGACACGTGGCCCAATCCAAGGGTGCCACGTGTCACTCACTGGTTGGTTAAGGAGTTTATGTATAAAATGTTGGAGGTCGCGGGGTTCGACCCCCGAACCTCTCCTCCACATAGTACCTTTACAAATTCCAATAACCAACTTTCCCGCCGATGTTCCTTGTTATGGAAGTCAACGCACATATATTTAATTTTATGTGTTGTATTAATTGGAAAGGGGGGCGGGCCGGGGCTTAGCCCCGACCCGTGGTTCCATTGTAAACTATGTGACCATATGGTATATGGGGCGGTGTTAACGAATTGCATGCGGAGTAAACCATATAGCCCGTGGACTATTGCAATATGTGTTAATACATTTGCGCGGGGTTTTAGCACTATAACCCACGGTTTTGTGCGCGCGGTTGTAACATTTGCGTGGGGTTTGGCCCATGGTTCTTTTACATTGCATATGACCCCGAGGTGGAGCGCGGAGGGAGTTACACAGTTGTGTAACTAACTAACCACCTTTTATAAAATTCGCGAGATCACATGCCCATACGCCCAGGTGCCTAGGCGGTTAGGGGATGGAGGCGCCTTAACCGTTCTACGGTTTGCACCGTTGGCGCGGTTGCGCCCGGTCTTGGTTTTTTGCGTTTAAAAGAGCGTGTGAGACAGGTTCACTCAAGGAGGGTGCGAATTGTAGAACCAGTGACACAAGCTTGGAGAAGAAGACTTCTAGGAGGCCTATCTTTCTCATTTTTCGACCGATTGAGGTGCCGAAAGAGCCCAGACAGGGGTTTTGGGATGCTGGGAAGCCATTGGAGCAGTCAGTTTGTCAGTTTGAGCATTGTAAGACATGTTTTTGAGCACTTTTTGAGAAATTAATAATAATGATCCATTAGAAGCTGGACCAGGAGATGTAGCCCATAAGAGGGGTGAACTCCTTTATCAATTGTTGTGTTTTATGTCTGCTGTTCAATATTTATGTTGTTGTCTATGTGTATTTTGCATAAGTAATCCTTAATTTATGTGTTGCAAACTGATCCTGTTTCTTTAAACACATAACATTTCACTTGCAATAATTATTCAAGTTTTTCAAGTCTTCTTCAATTTTAGATCAAGTTGGTATCAGAGCACTGGTTTTGAAGACTTGATTGTTTGAAAGTTTTGTTTCTGATGCTCACAAGGTTGAAACTCGCAAGAGGAGAAGGTCAACTTGTGGAGCCAAGTTCTTATCCGACAAGGAGGAAGCAGTTTCATTCACCGCAAGTTGCAGAGAGACATTCACCAAGCATGGCTAATGCAAATGATCATGAACATGTTCCGGATGAAGAAGTAGATCCCAGGCAGATTATCATACAGTTGAGAGATATGATGAAGGTCATGATGGAACGGAACATGATGTCGCAGGGTGAAGGCTCTAACCCTTCAATGCATAAGGGAGGCGATGGTGAAAAGACTCCAAATAGAGATGGAGGGAATGGTGCTTCTCCACCACCCTCTCCTCCTCCATCTTCTTCTTCTTCTTCTTCTTCTACAAGTTCGAAACATCTTCCCAATGGGCATGGTAAAACTCCTTCGCAAATTCCTTCATTAAAGCTTGATATAAA
>ML780498.1:1325982-1343345 GCA_009831015.1 Picea engelmannii | reverse complement strand
GGTAGTAGAAGATTTGCATCTTGAACAGTTAGATGTAAAAACAACTTTTCTCCATGGGGATTTGGAGGAAGAGATTTATATGCAGCAACCATAGGGGTATGAGGTCAAAGGGAAGGAGAATTTGGTATGCAAGTTGAAGAAGATCTTATATGGCCTAAAGAAAGCTCCAAGGAAGTGGTATCTAAAGTTTGATAAGTTTAAGAAAAAACAGGGTTATAGTAGATGTCATTCTGATCACTGTGTTTATTTTAAAAAGCTAGAAAATGGAAGCTTTATTATCTTGCTATTGTATGTAGATGACATGCTTGTTGTAGTGTCTAATATGCAGGATATAAATGTGCTCAATAATAAATTAGCCAATTCATTTGCGATGAAGGATTTGGGTGCTGCAAAGAAATTCCTTGGTATGAGAATAACAAGAGATAGGAAAAATCGCAAACTGACATTGTCTCAGGGTAAGTAAACAGAGAAGGTGTTGGAGAGGTTTAGAATGCAGAATGCAAAATGAGTTAGTACACCTTTGGTCAGCCATTTCAAATTAACTAAGGAAATGTGTCCCAAGACACAGGAGGAGATAGAATACATGTCCAGGGTCCCGTATTCATCAGCAGTTGGCAGCTTGATGTATGCAATGGTTTGCACAAGACCAGATATTGCACATGCAGTGGGAGTTGTGAGCAGATATATGAACAGTCCAGGTAAAGAACATTGGGAGGGAGTAAAGTGGATTCTCAGATATTTGAGAGGTACTACTACTCATGCATTATGGTTTGGAGGTTTAGACATTTTTCTACAGGAATATGTTGATTCAGATATGGCAGGTGATAAAGACAACAGGAGGAGTACCACAGGGTATGTGTTTACTATAGGTGGAATAGCAGTAAGTTGGATTTCAAAATTGCAAAAGGTTGTTGCACTTTCAACAACAGAGGTAGAGTATGTTGCTGCTACAAAGGCTTGTAAAGAGATGATTTGGTTACAGAGGTTTATGGATGAATTGGGAAAGAAGAAAGAGAATAGCAGGTTGTACTATGACAGTGAGAGTGCCATTCATCTTGCAAAGAAATCAGCCTTCCATTCGAAGACTCATCATATACATTTGAGGTACCACTACATACGATCTGCCTTGGAAGATGGACATTTGAAGTTGGAAAATATACACACTATCCAGAATCATGCAGACATGTTAACAAAGGGAGTAACCAGGGAGAAACTGAGTTCTTGCTTAGTTTCAATTGGTCTTCAAGAATGAATATGAAGATGGCAAATTTTCCAGGTCCAAGAAGGTTCAGAGTCCAGCATATACAACAGTGGTGGAGTTGTTGAGATCAGTCTCCAAGTGGGAGATTATTGGTTGTGGAGCCCGATTATCTTCTTGATTCAGAGGTATTTTACTTTCAGTCGTGTTTATACCCCATGAAGTATTTACACCTCAAAAGTATGTACACTCTTCCACGTTGGGGAGTGCAGAGGGGGCGTACCCCCTCTGCGGGGTCTGGGGGGGATATCCCCACAGCTGGGGGGTCTAGGGGAAAGCAGGCCCCCAACAGGGGTTTGAGGGCGAATCCCCTGAAGGAAAAATTGCCTTGTAAATGTATATTGTAATTTAATTGTAAATCTGAACCGTTCATTATAAGGTCGCAGATCTAACGATAGAGATTATGTTAGGGTTTTTTTCCCTAGAAGGCATCTCTCTTTTATGAGGGAAACGTATTGCAGCTATGGTTGATGGTGAATATTGTATTTTGAGATAGGAGACTGTGAGAGAAATAAGAGGAAGTTACAACGGGTTTTTTGTAGGTTGTATCCCTTCATATGTTGGATAATAATAAAGGAAGGACCTGGCAATTTCTCTGGTGGACGTAGCCCACACTGGGTGAACCACGTAAATCTGTGTCTCTATTGTATTGTGTATCTTCTTTGTTTTGTTTCAGCATTTGTTTATTTTATTGCTCCACGGTTCTGTTTTTCTAACAACTATGCCCTAATGCGTATCATTTCAAATGTGATAGAACCCATGAGTTTTGATGAAGCCAATGAACATGATGAATGGCAACATGCAATGAAGGAAGAATATGAATCTATAATGAAAAACAATACTTGGGAATTGACTGAATTTCCTAAACATAAAAAGCCTATTGGATGCAAATGGATATGCAAACCCATATTTAAATCAGATGGTAGTATAGACAAATATAAGGCTAGACTGGTGGAAATGGGGTATTTACAAACATAAGGTATTGATTATGTTGAAACATTTGCACCAATAGCTAAATTGAATACTATCAAATTGTTAATTGCTTTAGCTACAAAGTAGCAATGGAAGCTACACCAATTAGATGTTAAATCTGGATTTTTGAATGGTGAGTTAAAGGAGGTGGTTTACCTTACTCAACCTGAAGGGTTTGTGGAACAAGAGCATGAACACTTAGTGTGTAAGTTAAAGAAAGAATTGTATGGACTAAAATAGGCACCTAGGTCATGGTATGAGACGATAGACTCTTTCTTTCTTCAACAGGGTTTCATGAGGAGCAAAAGTGATCCAAATCTGTATACCAAATTTGATGAGCAGGGGTATATAGTATTGATTTCTTTATATGTTGATGATTTGATAATTATAGGAAATGCAAAGAAATTAATTGATGAAATAAAGGAGCAATTGTCACAAGTTTTTGAAATGAAAGATCTTGGTGAGTTACATTACTGCCTAGGTCTTCAAGTTTGGATAAATGAAGGCCAAACTTTTGTTTTTTAGAGTAAGTATGTCAAAGAAGTACTTAAGATATTTAAAACGGATCAGTGTAAATCTTCTATTGTTCCCATGCAGCAGAATGCAAAAATTTCTTGTGATGATGGTTCGAAGGAGGTGAATGGCACTATGTATAGACATATGGTGGTTAGTTTGAATTATCTGACCACAACCAGACCCGATATTGCATACTTTGTGAGTGTGTTAAGTCAGTTTATATAGAAACCTATAGAAATCCATTGGAATGCAACAAAGGCAGTACTCAGGTATCTTTTATAACCCTAAAATGCACCACACATGCTTACCTGGCATCAGGCCAACTCATATCCCTTCATTGCCAAAACATTTTCTGAACAACTCTTTGGAAATCCTCTTAGGTCAAGGCCCACGTGCCCTAACCCATTACTGCACGCGTGTGCACGCTGGCTGGCTCACTACAGCCCGCGTGTACCTAACAAAGCACGAAAAGAGGAAAGTTGCCGATGGAACAAAAACCTATGGGTCAGTTAACTGAAACTCTCGGCCATGCATGGCCGAGGGTTCATCCAAAACCCTAGCTCCTTCTAGCATATAAAATAAGGGGTAGGGGTACCATTTGGAGGAGGAAAAAATATAGCGAAGAAACTTTGCCCATTTACATAATCCATTGTCCCAACCCTTTAGCCTTTCCTCATGCCAAAGGAGATTCAACGCAAAGCAGTTTGAGGACAGAAGAAGAGGAGCCTAGGATCAGGTTCAAGGAGCGGTGGCCAGTCTCAGCTTTGATTGTAAGTTGATTCATTTTCATTAATAAAAGGAATACTTTTCCCGTCCCAATGCATGAGTTATCTATTATTTGATGAATTTATGCTTGATTTCTAACCCTTGAGTAGAGAAGTAGCATGCATGCATAGTTGGTATTTGTCTTGATTGCAGGTTATCTGTGGAAGGAGCAGTGCAAGAAAGTGGTCAAAGCGCAATAGAGGATCTACATCGAACGCCCGTAAAAAGGTTAGTGGTTCTCTTCATGCATTTACTGTGAAAGAGGGGTTTTAATCTTGGGTTGTAGGTTAAAAATTAATTTGTTTTCGATCAAAATCTGCATGCAAGTCTGACCCTAGTTTGCTAGTCCGTAAAGTATTTTTCCCAACAACAAAGTTGGCGACCATACTGGGGAAGATACTCTTTAGGGTTTCCGGATTTAGTTGAGTTTTTGGGTAGTTTAAAAGATTAGATTTTCTATTTCTTTGCCTGTCTTTTTATGTAAGGTCTGAGCTAGCAGGGAGCCTGGTTCTTTATACCAGTTTTCCTTGACTATTGCTTGACGGTAATTGTCGGGACACACAGAGGTACACACGGCCTGCAGAAGGCATGCATGCGTGTGCCCACGCCCTATCCTCTTACAACCCACGTGTGAACGCTAGTTGTAGGGATAACAATAGCGTGTAGGAGTTCAGAGAAATTTACTGGCAGTCCACCTCATCCCTGTCAGAATTATACATTCTTAGGGGGTTTTCTGGAATCCTGTCTGGGTCTTGCTAGTTCACAATCCTGTCTCAGATTGTTTTTTTTCGCCTTATTTTTCCTTGCATTATTTTTTTTCTTTTCTGTTAGAAAAAACATTTAAGCCTTCAAGGGACCCTGGTTGTCAATACCATAGGCCTCTTTCTGGTCTAGACTGCCTCTTTTTATTTTTGTCTTAGAATTTATACATACACACGACCTGTACAAGGTCAGACCGCATGTACACGCGTCCTGTTTCAGCTCAACATGCATTCACACGCGTGCTAGTGATAGTAGCGTGCTTGACAGGATACTTTTTGTTCACGGTGGGACAGTCATCCCCTCCTCTGATGAGAAGTATTCCCCTCAGGTGTTTGAGTCTAGGGTTGAATAGTCAGTAGGTTAGGTCATCTTACCCTTAGCCTGCTTTTTCTCAGTTGATAGTTGAACAGAAAATATAAAAAAAAAATATTTTTCTTTATGGTTTTTAGGCAAGCGTAAGAGTCTTTGTTTTCTTTATTACCATTGTGTGCCTTTACTCTGATTCTTTGCGATTTTTTCTTTAAGCCAGAATTTGTCTTTCTTGGTTTGGTGCTTGTTGGTATTTTCCCTTTGTTGCTTTATTAGCACTTAAATAAATAAAAAATCTCTTTTCATTTTCTTCTTTGTTTGAAGAGTGTTTTTCTGCATCACTAGATAGGGAGAAGTATTTTGGTTCATAAGTTTTTGCAGTGCATTTAGAGCATAAGTAGCTCGTAGTCGATAGAAATTTATATATGTTTGCTACATAAAATCTTAGAAAAAATTGAAAAGAAAAATAAATCTTTCTTTGTGAAAAGTTGCTGAAAAGTTTGCATTTAGTAAAAGTCTTTTGTTTCCAGTTTTTTTTAATTCATTTTTGCTTTCGTCTTTACACACCATCGGTTTCACCTCCATACCCTTTGACGTAAGAAAAATCCTTAAAAGCAACGATAATTTAAAATTTATTAGAATTTTTGTTTGTAGGGTTCACAAACTAGTTCAGGACTAAGGCCTTGGATTAGGTTGGAGAGGAAACTCTTCAAGGCCACTCAAAACCAAACATTAGAGTCTGTGATAGGGAGTGTAGAAGTCCAGTTTTGTGGAAGTTATCTGGGACCCCCCTCTAACACAAGGGATAAACACGAGGTCGCATGCAGAAAGGTAGCGGAGATAACCCCTCCAAAGCCGGACCAATCATAGTGAAGAACACATATCAAGGACTTGTTTTGGGATTCTGTCGTTTGCATTTGCCATGGGGATTCATGGGTCTTGAATCCATTTGAGGTCCTCAGTTGTCTTCCAGACCATTTTCTCTCTATACCCTTGACAAGTTTCGGGCTTGATACCCTGCTCATTGTGGTCTACCTGACTTTCGACTGTACCCGCCTGGTGACTATTCGCGTGCTAGCAACCTAGTTGCCAATCTTTTTTAGGGACATACATGGGTGATTGTGGGGGTATACCGCGGTACCTAAGACATACATCGGGCCACGCTTTGTAGAGTATACCCGAAGGGTGCTTCCTTGTTTGAGTTTCACTTGCACCGGTAAGTTGCTCTAGTGTTGGTTGTTGTAACTGTTCTTCCAACCAGTTTAGTGATTGCTTATCTTATCTCTTAGGGGCTTCTTTTTAGTGTGTGTTACTTTTTGAATGTGTAGAATACCTTAGCATGTCTTGGATCTTCTCACATAGTGGAGGATCCCGAGATTTGCCGGTCACGAAGGCTTTTGGGCCTGCCGCCGGTTATATTGGAGCCACCCCCGCAACCATTGAGGCGGAAGCTAGACCAACAAGGGTCTTTCGAAGCGACCGGGTTACAAACCATTGTGCCCGAACAACTCCCGGAGGAGTCAACTGCCAATATTGGCTCGGTTGAAACCCCAACCACTAATACCTGGCCATCGGTTATTTTACCAATCCAATTTTATGAAATCCTATCAGTGCCTCACACAGCTATGGAAACAAACGTTGTTACTTCTTCTAGGAATTCTTCCATTCCCACCACAGTTGCTACCACAGGAGAAGCATCTCCTAACTTACCATCATTGGTCCGAGCCACCATGGTATTGGCCACAACTACGTCACACAATGGACCGATCTCGTCTATGGCGGCGGCCACAACTCCCTTCACACCTAGTGCGATAGGCCCTCCGTTCTCATACGGTATGCCTAGTTCAGGTACAAGTCCTGCACTCACTCACTCCACTTTACAGACTTTGGGTCTAGGGACAGGGAGCTCTAACGCTCCTCTGCAAGGTCAACTTGGGGGCACTCCTGTCCCTTTTAACGCTTTTCCTTATGCTCGAGGTCATATCCCTCCTTCATCCCCTTTGTTTGGTGGTCCGCATCAGCAGTCCGTCGGGTAGCCTGCACACACTAGTTTATTTGGAGCCGAGAGTCAAGGAACACCTGCGCACAGTATGCCGGTGGGTTCGTCACCATTTGTTTGGAATGGGATGTTTGGTAACAAAACTTTCTCATCCTTCGCTTTCCCGTCTGGGGGAAATCCCATTTTTGGACAGTCTACTACGGCACAGGATACTATTCCTCCGCCGGGGGCACATATAGAAGGACCTTGGAACTCAGGACAAGGATTCGTTCCCTCCTCTGAAATTCCATTCTGGGGTAATTATTTCCACAGTCAATGGAACCCTGGACAGACTACTATGCCTCTCCCATCATGACCGGCATGGGGTAATCCTTTCCAAAGTCCTTCAAACACAATGCATGCCCAACACCCTATGTCCTTTATGGGGAATCAGTCAATGATGTCTCCGCAGATGCAAAATCCTTACGCTAGTCAGGGCCATGGTTTCTACCAGAATCCAGGCCAGCAGCCAAACTTTTCCTAGCAACCTGGTCCCAGTCAAACTCCAGGACCCTTTTTCCCAGGTTATCAGCAGCAACCCAAACTACCATTCCTGGCGACTTTACACTTGCCAAATTTGACAAGGTTGTTAAATGATCCTATTTGTCATGATCTGCGTTGGCCTCCTATGCCAACGAAGTTGCCTTCGGACATTCCAAAGTTCAAGGCCAAGCCTAATGAAGATCTAGGTGATCATGTGACTACCTTCCATCTTTGGTGTTCATCTAACTCATTGAAAGATGAATCCGTACAGTTGCGATTGTTTCAATGTACTCTTATCGGGAGTGCTACGAAATGGTACATCGAGCTTGACCGCTCAAGATACTCTTCTTTTGGTGAACTGGCGATGGCCTTCCTTAACCATTTCCGGTTACCTGTGAGATATGACGCTGGCACAGAGTTGCTTGCCAATTTCGAACAGACAACAATGGACCATATCTCTCATCATATCCGAGAGTGGAGACGCCAGAAGAGTCTAATCAAAGTACCAGTCCCACCAACATTCCTGCTTGAGTGGTTCCTTAAGTCTTTGGTCCCACAATTATCCAAAGACGTCGCAAATTCAGAAGTTTTCTCCGAAGAAGATGCCATCATGAGGGATCGATAGTTTGAGCTCATATATTCTTAGTCTGGTTTATTATACAACATCCTGTCGGATGCACCACGATCGATACTGGATAAAACTAGACAGAGAGCGGGACCACATGCCGATGGTATTGTTGGTTCAGCACAAACCAAGCCCGCTGAGCAATTAACAAAACAGTTGCAACAGTTATCTATCTAACACACAACGGCCAACTAGACTACTGCTTTGGCTGCTCCTCCTACCCAAACATCGGAAGTACACTCTGTGCAATCGACTAACCCAAAGGCCACCCAACAGCCTGAAGGGAAGGAAAAACAATGAAAGAAGGGTAAGGGGGATAAAAACCCCACTGAGAATGATGGCGGGGACACTACAGAAAAAAGGAAGGCAAGGTATTTGTGCAACTTTTGTGCGGAAGACCACCCGACCCATCTTTGTCCTCGACTTGCAGAGGCCCAAAAGTTTGTCACATAACAACAACAAGCAGTGTTGACTAACCCTTTTCAACATGGGAAAAATTTAACTCAAGCCTCTACAAGTGCAGAAGGGGGCATCCAAGAAACCTGCCCTCCTCCAAACAATCCCTCATCCACGAACGTATATATGGTTAGGGGTGATGCTTTCATAACAACTAGAGCACACGACTATAGTAAACCAAACACTTCTGAGAAGGGTAAAGAAGTTGAACTCCCATCTCTTCCTCTACAGATCGAGAAGACATTGGGAGAAACAATGACACGCATTCCAAAGGGTGCATTTAAGAAAGCTTCTCACAACACAAACGCAAGGGCTACCCAGAATGACTCTGTGGTGGAGGATTTATCACAAACCCCTTATGCAATGTCTGCTTTGGAGGTCCTCCAAAGCTGCCCTGCTCAGAGGAAAGCCTTGTTAACTGCTTTAGGCTCGATTGAGACTTGTAACCCGGGTACCATCATGTTAGATACAACAGACTTAAAACCTTGTCTGCCTTACCACGTAGCATTTCAGATAGTAGTGGCTCATCCCACGAAAACTTTTACATGGAATATCTTCCGCACGGTGGTCAATGAGGGAGCCTTGACATGTGTTATGTCATTAGCATGTTGGAAGGCTATTGGCTAGCTTGCTTTGTCTCCTTCACCTACTCTCCTCACTTCTTTCGACGATCATTCTTTCCGACCACATTGCATCATTCCTTCTTTCCCTGTGCAGTTAGGAGGGAAAACCGTGTTCGTCGAAGTGGAAGTAGTCGATGCTCCCCTCGACTATAACCTCTTGTTAGGACGAAGTTGGACTTATGTTATGCAAGCTGTGGTTGCTACATTTTTTCAAGTCTTGTCGTTTCCACATGAAGGCCGGATAGTGACCATCAATCAATTGTCTTTCTCTAGACCTGACCCAGCTTTGGGGGCATCCACAGTTCCCATGATTGATAATCCTCATCCAGGTGTCATTAATGTAGGAGTTGGTTTGTGCCCATCCTTGATGGGTACCTTTGATTACCCACCTCCTCATGACGACGTCAAGTTTATATCTAATCACCATAAGGTTGATATTTTCCAAGTTTCATCGTTCTTCACGACTTACTTTGAGGATCCTTGGATTCTTCCTTCCCCATCAGCCACGATGGATGAGACAGGGCACCCTGGCATGTCCATGCCCTTGTCGGCCGCTGAAGTAGCGTACTCTTTAGTCCAGCAAGCTTCAGCTAACCCTGATCTGACTCCCACACCAGAGTTAGATACACTTTCAGAGCCTATTTGGGCTCAGGGTTCTTTTGCTAACATTGATTCATTAGACTTAGTCTTGCCTTCTGACGAAGCAGTAATTGAAGCAATGACTAGTCTAGACAAACCTTGGGCAGATCTTCATCACAGATCATATTTCCTCCTAGAGTTAAGTCGAATCGAGGTGGGAGAATTCACTATTACCATGACGGGAGATCAACCATGTCCTATTAATATCTTAGATACACAGGAAATTTATGCTGAGGGGAATATGGCTACTATTGCTGAAACTATACCTATCAACATCTCCCAAAACCCTGACGTCATGGAGAATGTCTTCATTGGGGCATATTTCTCCCCCGAAGAGATTCAAATTTACATGGATCTTTTCAAAGAATTCTGCGATGTTTTTTCCTGGCCTTATGAGGAAATTCCAGGTATCGATCCGAAAATAGTTGAACATGAAATCACAACGTATCCTGATGCCAAGCCTGTTCGACAAAAACTTTGTCCAGTCAATCCTAAGAAAGCAGCAGCCATCAAGATTGAGGTTGAGAAATTGCTCAAGGTAGGTTTTATTTATCCTATTCATTTGACTTAATGGTTGTCAAACCCCGTGTTGGTCAATAAAAAACAAGGCACGATTCATGTATGTATTGATTTCCATGATTTGAACAAGGCATGTCCAAAAGATAATTTTCCAACACCATTCATTGACTAGATCATTGATGAATGTGCTAGTTATGAATCCTTTTCGTTCATGGATGGTTTTTCGGGATATAATCAAATCCAAATCAAACCGAAAGACCAACACAAAACGACATTCATTTGTCCGTCGGGTACATTCGCCTATCGTAAGATGCCTTTTGGCCTTAAAAATGTTGGAGCCACATTCCAACGGGCCATGTCTTTTGTGTTTCATGATCTCAAACATATAGTCGATGCCTATCTAGATGATTTAGCATCATGCTCTCGCAAGCGAAAGGATCAGCCTATGCACCTCAGACTAATCTTTGAACGCTGTCACTACTTCAGGATTCACTTGAATCCCAACAAGTGCAGATTCTGCATAACGTCAGGACGTTTGTTAGGTTTCATCGTATCAACAACAGGGATCATGGTCGATCCTCTTAAGGTGGAGGCAATAATCTAGTTGCCCCCCCCACGCACAATCTTACAACTTCAAAGTCTTCAAGGCAAGGAGAACTTCTTACGACGCTTCATCGCCAACCATGCCAAAATCACCAAGGGCTTTATGCGTTTACTGAAGAAAGATGTTCCCTTTTTCTGGGACGAAGCCGCTCAATGCTCTTTCGACGCATTAAAACACGCCCTCACAACAACACCTCTGCTATGGCCACCTAAATATAACAAAGATTTCCTATTATATCTGGCTGTCGCAGAGTCAACTATAAGCATGGTTTTAGTCCAGGAAGACAATTCGTTTTTAGAATACGTGATCTATTACCTGAGCCGAGGCCTCGTAGGACTGGAACTTAATTATTCCCATCTCAAAAATCTTGCGTTGGCAGCAGTTCATGTTGTTCAACGGTTCCGTCACTATGTTCTATTTCGCAAGACCACCGTCATTTTTGTCGTGAATCCATTCCAATACATGTTGACACGACGAGTTATAGGCGAAAAAATCAGTAGATGGATGGTCATCCTCCAATAATTTGACTTAGAATTTGTTTCAGTAAATTCCAAGAAGTCATTGGTCTTCGCAGAACTTATTTCGGAACTTCCGGTTGAGTCAGGTGACGTTATGCCTAAAGAATTGCCTATCCGGGGGGATATGTTTTTGATTGCATCTTCATACCCCTGGTATGGAGATATACTTATCTATCTCCAGACTTTGAAATGCCCCACCTCTGCTTCTCGTGATGAGTTTTGGTGGATACGCCATTAGGCTAAGAATTATCTCATACTCGATGATACGATGTATCGGAGAGGTGTAGACTGCATCTTGCGTCGATGTCTCACTCATGAGGAGGCCTTCATAGTTCTCAACGATTCTCATGCCAGAGCTTGTTGCGGTAATTTATCTGGGTTGGAAATAGCCCAAAAGATTCTACGAGCATGTTACTTCTAGCTGACACTTATCAAAGATTGTATCAAATTGGTCAAGAAGTTCCATCCGTGCCAAGTTTTCTCTCGGAAGATGAGGGCACATCCCGCTCCTATGTTTCATGTCATTACAGTTGGTCCCTTCACTAAGTGGGGGATTGATTACACTACATGCAACCCCCCGTCAGCAAGGGGGCACCACTATATCATCGTATTTGTTGACTACTTCACTAAGTGGGTCGAGGCTATGCCAATGTTTAAAGACGATGGAGAGACTATAGCTCTCTTTTTATTCAACCAGATTATAGCACGGTTCGGCATCCCGAGAGAGATTGTCACTAACCATGGCAGTCACTTTCCGAACCAAATGATGACTGAATTAATATCAAAGCTTGGGTTACAGCAGGAACATTCATCACCTTACTACCCCCAAGCCAATGGGTAGGTAGAAGCTATAAACAAAACTCTTAAGATGATTCTACAGAGAACTATCAACTTAGCCAAGTCAAATTGGCATTTGATGTTATACTCAACATTATGGGCTTACCGAACATCTGTTAAGACTGCAACTGGTTTCTCACCTTTCCAACTTGTTTACGGGCTGGAGGAAGTCTTGCCCATCGAATGTCAAATCCCATCTCTGAAATTGGCAGTACAGTTATTGCCAGACACTTCTCCACTTGAAGAACGGTTAGTACACCTTGAGTAACTTGATGAGCAATGTCACGATGCGGCCCTAGCCAATGAGGCTCATAAACATAAGGTCAAGTGTCAATATGATAGGTCCATTCGTCCTCGGATTTTTTCTGAGGGCGACCTTGTCTTAGTCTATGACCAAGACAAGGACCCCCTGGGGGTAGGAAAGTTTAAACCCATGTGGTTCAAGCCCTTTATTATCAAAGAGGTATTAAAAAAGGGCGCTTATCATTTGGTTGATTTTGAAGGGAATGATTTGGCGGAGCCTAGAAATGGGCTCTACCTCAAGAAGTATTACTCATAGAAAGGTCACTGTGGGTAAATTTTTGTAACATATGTATAGTCTTTGTACTATTGGTTCTTTACGTTTCTTTTAAAAGTGTTATGGACGTGTCATTGATGTTATCTTTCGTCAATATGGTAGATGTCAAGTGAGTCTGAGGTGTTTGTTGGGTATGCAGACGGTGCTAGTCGACACACACGGAGGCTTGCCTCCACAGCTTGGGTAATCTTTACACCACAGGGTCAGTTGTTATCTTCCAGAGGTATATGCTTAGGTGACACCACAAATAATTTCGCTGAGTATAGTGCAGTTATTGAGTTGCTTCGTGACGCCTTATCATTGGGTATCTCTCATCTCCGGGTCTATCTCGACACTCAACTGGTTGTGTTGCAGCTAAACAGAATATACCGGGTTCATGATCCAACGTTACATCGATGATTCCTTAGGGTATGTCTCTTAGAATGCAACTTTGATTATATTACATATTTTCATGTTCCTAGGAGATTAAACCAAATTACAGATACTCTAACTAATCAAATTTTAGATTGGCATTTGGCCCACATATAAAAAATAACATGGACATAAACATGTGAATACATTTTTGCACACAGAATCCATAAGACACAAAAAAGATAAAAACCATATATAAACATCATAAAATCCTCAGAGTACATAGATGGACGCAAGCGCCTAAAAAATGGTAATAGTAATGAGTCACCGGGCTTATGCCCTCAAAAAATATATACAAGAAGGTGCTCGTGGCACATAAAGAGTCTAAATTTGTTCAGGGCCTATGGGCCCTGTTATAATCATCTACAACACGGGCTAAACGCCTAAACAATCAGACCCATGTCTGAGGTGCCCCCACAACATGAGGCTGCATGGATGGTGGCAGGTCCTCTATCTCTGCCATCGGGACTGTGCGAGTGAGCGCAGTGAAGTTCCTCTCAACTCGTCTAAGGACCCTCTCGGCCTCTCCGGCTGGAAGGTTCCCTGCTACTGCTGCTCCCCCAGCGGCGGTAGCCGTGGCCTCTGGGCGTGGATGACGCATGTTCTGTGCATAGTCGGCAGGTCGCATGGGTCCCACATCTGCATACAATGAATGTATCCATCAAATACTCTGGCATACAAAAAAATGATATATATAACAAAAAAGACATAAAAATTACATATGCAAACAAAAAAACTACAAAGGTGGAGACTTACCCATCTCCCCTCGCTCTTCGCCAGGAGGCACAGGTATCTCTAGATCTCTAGAGAAGTCTATCCCCGCATATGGGTAGTCCTCGATAGCAGGGATCTGTCGTGACAACCAAGCAAAGAAGTCATTGTCAAAGGCCTCCACGGTCCTTACACCACCCTGTCGCGGCAGTAACACTGCCCATCTACACACTGCAGGGAAAGAGGCCATATGTCCTTATACTACAACCCGAGGACTGAAACACAAAACTCTCTCAAAAAAGAACGAACACAAAATAGTCCCGAACCCGAAGTTCCTTTGTGTTCGTTGTTGACAATCTATCAATTTCCTCTTCATACACTCCAACAGTGTGGTACTCCAATCAAAAATTTGTGCATTCATGCACTGGATGGCATAGTTCATTTGTGCGCACGAAGCCTGATGCACGGCGGTTGAGCCAGTAATCCACCCAATAAGTAACAAGATAGTATGTAGTGCTAAGTTCGTAATCTTTCTAATGTGTACCTAGGAACCCGTACGTTCGGTCCCAGCCTCATAGTACTCAGCTATCAACTCGGAGATCTTGCTCGGCCCTGCAGGAAAAGTGTGGAATTTGACTGGTTCCCCTCTCCTTCAGAGGCCAGTCAGAAAGTAAATGTCCTCGGTGGTGGGCACCAATGATTTCCCCTCTAGCATAAACACCTCTGCATTAGGATGCCAGTAATAAATCAAGGCATTCAATATCCTTGGTTGCACGTGCATAAATGGACATAAGAAGAATTTGAGTAAATTGCATTGCATTAACACGGTCACAACATTCAGATCTGCAACAACCAACTCATTGATTGCCTCATGCTCCCTTTCCCTCCACTGGACATATATCCTTCCAACACAACAAGGTAAAGGTGGGTCAATACTTCTTTTAGTATACTTTTCCATCAATAAGGGGGGGTACACGCGGGATGTATAGGTGACAGTCATGTGTACACGCGTGCAGGCTTTACTCTGCATGCATGTACACGCAGACTGTCTCTCAACAACCCGCATGTACCTAGGGCCGACCTTTTCAAGGTCGAAGCCCACCCAAAAAATAACTTAAATGACTAAATTGAAGTATTGAATAGCTAGATAAGGGAGTTTGTACTTACTTGGTCCAAGAAGAAGTTCGTTTCATCCACTGTAGCTCCCGGAATCACTATCTTTGGCAAAGGGGGTCTTTTGGCTCTAGAGTCAATTTCCAAATCAGCAATGGTGATAATGAGCTGCCAGCTTCTATTTATAGACTTTTTGGCCTCTTTTTGGCCTCTTTTTGGCTTCTTTTTGGCCCCCCTTATCAATTTCTTTATATCAAAAACCATTTAGAGTGATCTAGGAGTTATATGGGAGGGATTTGATCAGGTATTGGAACAATTTTTTTTTTGAGTTTCGAATAAATATTGACGGTCCATAATTTTTTTTTTTTCAAAAATCAACTTGAGCATATAGGTTAGGATACCACCCCAACTTTTGCATATTGTTTCCTTTTTCTTATGCTATAGGATTGATCCCATCCGGTTGTGACACGGAACTGTCATATCTGCTCTAGAAGTGTCGCAACTTGGTGGTAGAGCTTACCAGAACATGGATTCCCTAGGTAGGTCCTCGTTGCATTATGGTGTCCATGTCGTTTCTAAAAACACTGTAGGCTCGGGAGTCTGTATAGTCTTTCCTGAATATGAGTTTGAGCCTCATTTGCATGAGTCTTTTTCACTCTTTGTCTTACCCTCAGGACTCCCAACAAATAATGGGTCTCCTTTTAAGCCTTTTTCAGACCCTCTAAAAATGAAAAGATTGTCGAGCGATCTTGTGATCTTTCATGCTCGTTAAACTGAAATTTGAAGTCATGTCTGTCCGGCGGTAGTTTACCCCTTTTTCATTCCGGACGGTCAACTGTACGAACAAAGGTATACTCTATCGAATTCCCATTCTTTAGAAGAGTACTCTCAGGTATAATTTTATTCCTTTTTCAGGCCTGAGAGACTAAATTTACGAAAAAGAACCCCCACAGAGTCCATAGTTAAGCTCTTTTCAGACTCCTTAAAATTGAAAATATCGTTGAGTGACCTTATTCTTTCACACTCGTTAAATGTTGGCAAATGTTTAAAAGACAACGAATGGAAAATATTTAACAGACAACGAATGCTTGTCATTGATGGCAAGTACAACAGTGAAGATGGCATGAGTATAGGAAGTTTGTAATCGACAGGCAAACAAAAGATAAGTTCAGGAAGGTCGAATGATCGAAGGTGAATGATCGAAGGCAACGCAACATTGATCGAGTGATCGAAGACTTGTAAAGTTTGAGAAGAACTACTGATCATTGGATCCCATCCAAAATTCTCGACAGAACAAGGGTCGTCAGATCTAAATTTAGACAAGAAGAGCATGCTGAAGAGGAGGATAGATCTCAGGGGTTCGATCTAAGCATGGGATCTGACCATCGTTGGATCAAGGAGAACCTGCATGCCTTTTAAAGTATAACAAGGAGAAAATGGACTCACAAAATCTTGAAAGAAGGAGGATCGTCCATCATCAGGAAGGACATGTGGGGAAAGATCGTAAGTTCGCTGACTGGAGAGTCAAAGGAACAGGGCTCCCTAACTTCTCGAAATCACGATGTAAGCTGAGCCGTCAGATCAAAGGTTTGATCTGGACCGTTGATTCTAGTCCTTGTCGGAGTTTAGGGGATCGAGAGTTGGACATGTCAAAGATTATTGACATCAGGAATCTCGATATTGCGATATATGAAATCGCGATGTAATCTGAGCTGTCAGATTAAGGTCAAATCTGGACTGTTGATTCCAGTCCATGTCGGGGTTTCAAGGATCGCGTGTTGGAGATGTCAAAGAAACAATGCAACAAGAATGTCGATTTCACGATATGCGAAATTGCGATTCAATCGCAGCCATTGAATCAAGCTCAGATCTGGACCGTTGATCTAACTCCATGTCGAAGTTTTGGGGATCGAGAGTTGGAGATGTCAAAGTTTATTAACATCAGGAATCCTGATATCGCAATATGCGAAATTGCGATTTAATCGTAACCGTTGAATAGAGATCAGATCTGGACCGTTGATTTAACTACATATCGGAGTTTCATGAATCGCGACATGGAGAGGAAAAGAACCCAATGCAACAAGAATGCCGAAATCGCGATTCAATCATAGTCGTTGAACCAAGATAAGATCTGAACTGTATGATCAAACTCCATATCGGAGTTTCGCGAATCGCGACATGGAGAGACAAGAAAACAATGCAACAAGAATGCCAAAATCGCAATATGCGAAATCGCGATTCAATCCCAGTCGTTGAATCAAGATCAGATTCTGACCATTGATCCAACTCCATAACGGAGTTTCACGAATCACGACATGGAAAGGGAAAAGGAACAATGCAACAAGAATTTTGAAATCACGATATGCGAAATCGCGATTTAATCGCAGCCATTGATTCAAGATTGAATCTGGACTGTTGACCTGACTTCTTCACAGAGTTTCGTGGATCAAGATTTGTAAGTGACAAAGACACTGAACGCCAAGAGTGTCGAAATCGTGATGTGTGAAATCTAGACTGAATCTTAACTGTCAGATCAAGAAGTGATCTGGACCGTTGATCTGACTTCTTCACAGAGTTTCATGGATCGGGATTTGTAAGTGACAAAAACACTGAACGCCAAGAGTGTC
>ML780498.1:1264892-1320785 GCA_009831015.1 Picea engelmannii | reverse complement strand
AACCTTTACATTAAGTCTGAAGGTGATAATTTACTAGTTGTTTTGGTTTATGTAGATGATATTATTTTTGGTTGTACTAATGAATCATCTGTCCAGTGGTTTGCTAATTCTATGCAAACAAAATTTGAAATGTCCATGATAGGGGAACTGTCATATTTTCTTGGCCTACAAGTAAAACAAAGCTCAGCAGGAATTTTTATTTCTCAAGAAAAATATTTGAAAGAGATGTTGAAGAAATTTCAGATGGAAGATTCCTCTACAGTTAGAACACCTATGGTGGTTGGTTGCAAGCTGAGTAAAGATGATATCTCACCTGATGTTGATCAAAGGACATATCTCTCTATGATAGGCAGTCTTCTGTACATCACAACATCCCCTTCTGATATAATGCAAGCTGTTGGAATGGTAGGTCGTTTTCGGTCTTCTCCTAAACAAAGTCATTTGGTAGCTGTCAAAAGGATATTTAAATACTTGAAGGGAACAATGACTTATGGTCTGTGGTATCCTAGAAATCAGAATTTCCAGTTAACTGTTTATTCAGATGCATACTGGGAAAATTGTGTTGATGAGAGAAAAAGCACAAGTAGAGGAGCATTCTTTCTGGGTGACTCATTAGTTGCATGGCTTAGTAAAAAGCAAGGATCCATTTCATTATCCACTATAGAGGCATAATACATTCCTGCTACTACTTGCTGCACACAAATTTTATGGATGATACAAACTTTTGCAGATCTGAAGGTAACTTACATTGATCCTATTCCAATTTATTGTGATAACACCAGTGCCATTAGTGTCTCCAAGAATCCTGTTCTTCATTCCAAGACTTAACATATTCCTATAAAGTATCATTTTCTCAGAGAACAAGTTACAAACAGAATTGTTCAGTTGAATTATATACCTTCTACAAAACAGATTGTTGACATATTTACTAAACCATTAGTAGCAACCCCTTTTGGATATCTTCGTCAAAAGTTGGGGGTTATAATCTCTTGTGTCTAATCTGTTCACTTGGTCAGGGGGAGTACTTATTGAATATGTGGTGTATTTCCAAGATGCTTATAGTCGAAAGGGGGAGTATGTTTTGCAACAAGATCAGGGGAAGAATGTTTCTTCTTTGACATTGATGTCAAAGGGGGAGAAAAGAGTTCGGGAGGAGAGTCGAGTCCGAATGCATGTGGGTGCTTGTGTTGCCATCAATGCCAAAGGGGGATATTGTTGGAAAATATTTAACAGACAACGAATGACAAATATTTAACAGACAATGAATGCTTGTCATTGATGGCAAGTACAACAATGAAGATGGCATGAGTACAGGAAGTTTGTAATCGACGGGAAAACAGAAGATAAGTTCAGGAAGGTCGAATGATCGAAGGCGAATGATCGAAGGCAATGCAACATTGATCGAGTGATTGAAGACTCGTAAAGTTTGAGAAGAAATACTGATCGTTGGATCCCATCCAAAATTCCCGACAGAACGAGGGCCGTCAGATCTGAATTTAGACAAGAAGAGCGCGTTGAAGAGGAGGATAGATATTAGGGGTTCGATCCAAGCGCGGGATCCGACCATCATTGGATCAAGGAGAACCTGCACGCCTTTTAAAGTATAAAAAGGAGAGAAGGGGCTCACAAAATCCTGAAAGAAGGAGGACTGTCCATCATCAGGAAGGACACGTGGGGAAATATTGTAAGTTCGCTGACTGGAGATTCAAAGGAATAGTGTTCCCTAAATTCTCAAAATCGTGATGTAAGCTGAGCCGTCAGATCAAAGGTTTGATCTGGACCATTGATTCCAGTCCTTGTTGGAGTTTAGGGGATCGAGAGTTGGACATGTCAAATATTATCGACATCAGGAATCCCGATATCGCGATATGTGAAATCACGATGTAATCTGAGCCATCAGATTAAGGTCGAATCTGGACCGTTTATTCCAGTCCATGTCGAGGTTTCGAGGATCGCGTGTTGGATATGTCAAAGAAACAATGCAACAAGAATGTCGATTTCGCGATATGCGAAATTGTGATTCAATCGCAGTTGTTGAATCAAGCTCAGATCTGGACCATTGATCTAACTCCATGTCGGAGTTTTGGGGATCAAGAGTTGGAGATGTCAAAGTTTATTAACATCAGGAATCCCGATATCGCGATATGAAAAATCACGATTTAATCACATCCGTTGAATAGAGATCAGATCTGAACCGTTGATCTAACTACATATCAGAATTTCATGAATTGCGACATGGAGAGGCAAAGAACCCAATGCAACAAGAATGCTGAAATCGCGAAATTGCGATTCAATCGTAGCCGTTGAACCAAGATCAGATCTGAACCGTATGATCAAACTCCATATCGGAGTTTCGTGAATCGTGACATGGAGAGACAAGAAAACAATGCAACAAGAATGCCGAAATCGCGATATGCGAAATCACGATTCAATTGCAGCTATTGAATCAAGATCAGATCTGGACCGTTGATCCAACTCCATATCGGAGTTTCGCGAATCGCGACATGGAAAAGGAAAAGGAACAATGAAACAAGAATTCCGAAATTGTGATATGCAAAATCGCGATTTAATCGCAGCCATTGATTCAAGATTGAATCTGGACCGTCGATCTGACTTCGTCACGTAGTTTCGTGGATCGAGATTTGTAAGTGACAAAGACACTGAACGCCAAGAGTGTCGAAATCGTGATGTGTGAAATCTTGACTGAATCTGAACCGTCAGATCAAGAAGTGATCTAGACCGTTGATCTGACTTCTTCACGGATTTTCATGAATCGAGATTTGTAAGTGACAAAAACACTGAACGCCAAGAGTTTCAAAATCGCGATGTGTGAAATCTCGACTGAATCTAAACCGTCAGATCAAGAAGTGATTTGGACCATTAATCTGACTTCTTCACGGATTTTCGTGGATCGGGATTTGGAAGTGACAAGAACATTGAGTATCAGGAATTTCGAAATAGCGATATGCGAAATCGCAGAATGATCTGAACCGTCAGATCAAGTGTTGATCAGAGGGTTACTATTCTCTCTCATAGTTAACTCCTTAGTTTCGAATCTGTTAGCAAAACGGACTCACAATTGCTGATTAGTTGGCGTTTTAGTTGCTCAAACAGTTGTCGTCTTTTTGCCTAAGGAGTTGGGAAGTTGAACCGTCGTGTAGGTGTGTATAAAAGAAGATGAGAGAGACTGTGCATGGTTGGTCATTCTGTATGAAAAACGAATGAGACTGTAAGAAAGGAAAGATTATCAAAGGTGCAAGGTAAGATTGAGAATATGCACAGTGGGAGATAAAACTTAGAAAAGAGTAGAATATGATGAAGAGAACTTGGACCAGAGCATAATGATAGAACAAATTGATATAGAGAAGACCTGCTGAATAGACAAAGGAAGAGCAGAATTGCAGAACAGTTAGAAGAAGACCAGACTTACAGAACAAAGAAAGATTGGTAAGAACTGATTTATCTGTAAAGTTGAATGTTTATTTATTCATTTATATTGTAGGGAGGTTGGGAGGTGCTTGGGGGGACTATTTTCCTCAGAGGTTCAAGTGAGAGATTGAACACAGGAAGTTGTAGCTTTCATCTGGTTGCAACCAGAGAAGCCAAGGTGGAAGGGTGGTGCAAGGGAGAACAAGTGTTCTCTGTTATACAGGTTGGAGCCTATGTAACTGGAAGTTGGTGCTTCCATCTAGTTGGTGCTGGAACATTCAGGAAGTTGGTGCTTCCATCCAGTTGGTGTTGGAATATTCAGGGAGTTGGTGCTTCCTTCTAGTGGGTGCTAGAGAAATCAGAGAGTTGGTGCTCTCAAACAAGTTGTAGCTTGTAAAAAAGAGGTAGCAGCCTCACATTGAGTTGGTGCTCAATTATGGATGATGTACAGAACTTAAAAGACTGCCTATCATTTCAAAGAAGAGGAGGTTTTCTCCCTTTATGGGTTTCCTCGTGAAAATATGTCTCTGTGTATATCTTATGTGTGACTGATGCTCTTTACCTTTACTGTCCATATGTTGTATATTGTTGATGATCACTTGAAGAAAGATAAATAATTTTTTAAATAGAATTAAAATTGTTTAAGCTCAATTACAACTGATTCACCCCCCCCTCTCAGTTGCTTTAGTACTTTCAACATTAAATTGGTCCAGAAGAATATTCTTGATGGAGTCCATAGTTAAGCTTTTTTCAGACTCCTTAAAAGTGAAAAAATAGCCGAGTGATCTTGTCCTTGTCACACTCGTTAAAATGGTTTTGAATTGACGTCTAATCGGTGCTAGTTTATCCCTTTTTTGAACCGACTAGACTATTGTCGAAAAAGGTACCCCAGGGGAGTCTCCTTTTATGCTTTTTCAAACTCTCTAAATATGAAAAACCACCGAGGTTACCTTCTCTAGGCTCGTTAAACTTACATCGAAGGACGTTACCATTGTGTGTTCTATCAGTCGCATTTGCATACCTTATCCACCGGCCTTGTGATAGTTTGCTTCTGCATCTTAACACATTTGGTCGTCGGAGGATTTTTCCCGAGTATCATTTTACCAGAACATCAGTCTTGTCCTTGTGCCTTGAGCTTGTATGTTTTCAATACTCGTTCCTCCATTGTAACGTAGTATTCCTTTATTCTTTTTCAAAAATTATCAAAAAGAACAAAAAAATCAAATATACCCCAAAAAGAGGATGGGAAAAGTATTTTCTTTATTGGCACCATAATGAGTCACCCTTGGATAAAGCACATCTGTTCATTTGATCAACAGACTATGGGATGTAGTACGACCTTAGGGAGCTTTTCTCGCTATATAAAGTTGTGTCCTCCACCGTTTGGTTACTCTTCCAAACATATGGAGAGTTTGCGTTGCCTCCTGCTTCGTAGACTTATGATTAACATCTATGTTGCATGAGTCTTATCACTTGTCGTGCTATTGTCCAAGGGAAGTTTTTCACTAAGCCTGAGTCGGCCCCTCTACAATATGTCTCTTGTCCGCATACCCGACCATCCTGAACGTCCAATCAAGTCCTTGTTCGAAATCACTAAATCCTTCAGTCCGATCATAAAGATTATCATGTCCATAACCGACGAGCCGTCGAAGACCTCTGAGTAGTGCAGTCATACACTCATATTACACTCCTACTAGAGTTTTAGAAGATTTCAAAGTTGTTTCTCGAGCTCTGAAGTACAGCCATCAGGCCAAATCATCTTTTGGAAGATGGGTACTCTATATGTATATCTTTTCGATTTCGAGATGTAGCTCTGTTGTGTATTATTCGTGGCTACTCTTTATAGTTATTTGACATGGATCTACAGTGTATTTGATTGGTAGCCATGGTTCTATTTTATCCCGAGCAAGGGTATGCCCGCCTCGGTGAGACATTTTTTATTTTGCAGACGGCACCTCCTGGTTCCTGATCCTTGGGCTCACTCATTCAGCACATCAGTAAAGATTGGTAAAAGATTGGTAATGTATTTCGGCCATCAGATGCTCTTCTGACCTCACACATTAGGGGGCATCTGTTATAACCCTAAATTGTACCACACATGCTTACCTGGCATCAGGCCAACTCATATCCCTTCATTGCCAAAACATTTGCTGAACAACTCTTTGGAAATCCTCTTGGGTCAAGGCCCACACGCCCTAACCCATTACTGCACGCGTGTGTACGCTGGTTGGCTCACTACAGCCCACATGTACCTAACAAAGCATGAGAAGAGGAAAGTTGGCAACGAAACAAAAAGATATGCGTCAGTTAATTGAAACTCCCGGCCATGCATGGCCGAGGGTTCATCCAAAACCCTAGATCCTTCTAGCGTATAAAAGAAAGGGTAGGGGTACCATTTGGAGGAGGAAAAAATATAGCGAAGAAACTCTGCCCATTTACGTAATCCATTGTCCCAACCCTTTAGCCTTTCCTCATGCCAAAGGAGATTTAATGCAAAGCAGTTGGAGGACAGAAGAAGAGGAACCTAGGATCAGGTTCAAGGAGTGGTGGCCGATCTCAGCTTTGATTGTAAGTTGATTCATTTTCATTAATAAAAAGAATACTTTTCCCGTCCCATTGCATGAGTTATCTATTATTTGATGAATTTATGCTTGATGTCTAACCCTTGAGTAGATAAGTAGCATGCATGCATAGTTGGTATTTGTCTTGATTGCAGGTTATCTGTGGAAGGAGCAGCGCAAGCAAGTGGTCAAAGCGCAACAGAGGATCTACATCTAATGCCGGTAAAACGGTTAGTGGTTCTCTTCATGCATTTACTGTGAACGAGGGGTTTTAATCTTGGGTTGTAGGTTAAAAAGTAATTTGTTTTCGGTCAAAATCTGCATGCAAGTCTGACCCTAGTTTGCTAGTACGTAGGGTATTTTTCCCAGCAACGGTATCGAAAGGGAATACTTTATTATGGTATTAAATATACTGATGTTGAGTTGACAGGTTACCTAGATTCTGACTAGGTTGGAAATCCGGATGATCGAAGATCAACCACTGGATATGCGTTTGGCATTGGATCCGGGGTTGTTTCATGGAGCAGTAAAAAGTAGTGTACTGTATCGTTGTCTTCTACTGAAGTAGAATATAAATCCTTGTGTGCAGCAACTTGTGAAGTTGTTTGGTTGAGAAGACTTCTTCAAGATGTTGGAAAAGAACAAAAGGAACCTACAGTGATCAAATGTGATAATCAAAGTTCAATAGATCTTGCGAAGAATCCGATTTTTCATGCAAGGACAAAGCATGTTGATGCTTAGTTTCATTTTATTAGAGAAAAATTGCAGTCAAATGAAATAACTCTTATGTATTGTAATACTAGTGAAAATGTTGTTGATAGTTTCACTAAGCCTCTTGGAAATATTAAGTTTGAATTGTTTAGGGAGATGTTAGGTGTAGGAGTCAATACATTCTCCATTAAGGGGGAGACTTGGAAATAATGCAGCAAGAATCAGTTGCAAGAGGATGTTACGTAGAAGAACTCTATTAGTCAAGAGTCAGTAGAGTAGTTGAACTCTACTTCACTTAATGTAGATTATAGTTTTCTATGGTTTGTTGTAACCGACTAAGTAGAGTAGTTTTCTATATAATGATGTAATCAGTCCTCATTCAATAATATAGATTGTGAGCATTGCCTCACCTATGTTTGTTTTGCCTAATTCTAAGTTCAACAACATGATTATAATGATAAGTATGCATCTACAAAGAATTTGTTGGTTATGGATATGTGGAGGTGTGGGATGCCGACCAATATGCCTTTCTCTTTTCCTATTACCCCATTCCCAATTAAAAGCAGATAATTGGAACTAAAGCAGCTCCAAATCCTTGGGAAGTTATAATCTACTTCTGGAATGTCCTTCCATCAGAATGTGATAGGGAAAAGTAAACTCTGTCTTCCACAGTGGAGACTGATATATATCGACTCTCTCTATGAAGGACTAGATTTTCACATGAAGATTACAAGAGCCAGGTTTGAATAGCTCAACACCCTATGGTTCAAAAAGTGCATGCAAATCGTGAAGCAATTTCTGGAAGATGCCAAGATAACCAGAGAACAAATGGACAAAGTTGTATTGGTAGGGGTTTCCACCAACATTCTCTTTTCTCTTGCATTCTTTCCCAAATCAGACTAGGAACCAAGCTTGACCACAATCTTCTCATCAATGATCGCCATTTACAGGTCAGCCTCCGCAGTTCTAATTATGAAACTCTTGTTAGCATTTATGTCATTTCTCTTCTATAGGGTGATCAGGTTTTGAATTTCCTTCATCGTATTCATGTCCACAAAATGATCATAAAACTACATAAGACAAGAACAAGGTTATTAGTAAAATTATACAAAAATATGGAGTATAATCAGTTGCGAAAAAGATGAGAATACAATAAAGAAGATGATCTGTTACAATGGTTGGAATGCGAGGGTGGGTGAGAATGTAGGTGTATCCTTGAAGAATTCTATCAGAGGGGAAGTTCTAGATGTTCTGGGTGGATCCAGTGTCATGATTATCTACTAAGGTGATCACCTTCTAGGGAAATACCACGATCATGGCAGCTGGTTTTCCTGCTAGAAACATTAATTTCTACCTATCACTGATGCTTCCACTGTATTCTAGAGAGATCCTCCACCGACTTAGCCATCGACATATCTCCAGCTCTGAGAACCCTATGGACGCTCGAGAGTCTTCCAAGACCTCTATAAATAGAGGCATATGTAAACATTTTGAATCAAGCAAAAATCAATTTCTTTGTTATTCTTCTGTGTTATTTTGCTTCTTCCCTATCAGAGCACAGGACTCAGCTAACTCCCTCACGGGAGGGCCCAAGATCCTGAGAGGAGAGTTTTCATCGCTGAGAAAAGAGTTTTTGCAGTGCTGGAGTTGGGTTGTGAATATCATTGGGTGTATGTAATGAAACAGAGTGAGCATGTATGTCTAATGGAATGATGTCTGAATGTGGCATGATGAATAGAAAGAAGGAAGGGTCTGTGCGCGGGAGAGGTCGAACCCATTACAAGGGTTTGTAGGGTTCTGACTCATTTTCGTGTTATGAAAGAGTTGCAAGTTGGTTAATCTCGGAGTTTTGACATAGTCCATTCTTCGCCTGCTTATTGTCTCTACCACTGGTGAGAATCCTGGAGCAATTTTCGTGGGCGATTTTTTCAAAAACAACTGAGGAAAAAGGGGCACAAAGTGAATGGAGCTATAAGTGAACGATGATGACATAGTTTGCAGATTTGGAGTCGAGGAAATTTGGTTGAGCATTGTAGTAGGTGTGGTTGAATGGAGATGGAGCGATGGCTGTAAAAGAGAACGAGAAGCAAGTTTTTGGCCCATGGCCAACATGGAATATGCTGCAAGGATGCGCGAAGATGGTGGCTCTCCTGAAAGGTAAAAATCTGCACGCCCACATTATCAAAATTGGATATGGGAGTGATAGATTTGTGTGGAATAATATCGTCAATATGTATGTCAAGTGTAGGAAAGTGGTGGATGCCCACCATGTGATTGACAAAATATCAAGACGGGATGTGGTGTCCTGGACTGCTATGATTTCAGGATATGTTCAGAGTGGAATTTGCAAGGAATCCCTCCAAATAGCAGACCAACATCCACTTCCAATAGCATCGAGTAAGACATTGGGTTTGATTGGTTGCGAAGGGTATGAAGTCGAATGAAAACCTAAGAGAGGGTTCTACAAATTCTAGCGGTGCAAGTGAGAGAAGTTGAAAATGGATTACTATCTACATCGGCCCAATACTATATTGTACGTGTAATGTAGCATTATGGAATTATTTTTGGTTTCTAAGAGTCATAACGAGTGAAAAGTAAGAGATATTAATAAAAAAAGGGATATTTGAGAAAAATTCATTATAAATCCCAATAAGTGGTTATCATATGAATTTATAAAATGTAAAGAGATAAATGAAAAAAAAGGAGGTAAAAGTTCAAGTGGAGAGTTTATCTATGTAAAAATCCAAATCCAATTTGTAATTTGTAAGTTGTGAGAGAGATTAGCTGTAGTTGTTATTTTCTTCAATTTGGGCATATGGTAAAGAATGGGTTTTTTGGGCATATTGAATGGGTTTATATGCAATGGGCTTATAATTTGGGAATTTAGTAAACAATGCTTCTTGTACCTGTGATAAAATGTTATAATGATAAGTGATGTAAGGGGTGCATGATCGATAGTACCCGACACCCTAGAGGATTTTGGTCCAAAGTTGTAAAGCTTAGCCATAAGCAAGGCAAGCTATATTCCCCAGGTGTTTAGTAAGCCATGTTGCATCAGGCCTACATGGATTAGAGTGATCATGTAGCATGTATCCCTCTTAGCCATAAAGAGTGGATGTGGCATCAAGCTGTGGAATTAACCACTAGGTAGGTACGAGGGTGGTAGGTGTACTCGTATAAGTTTAATGATGATCAGAGAAGTTAGATCTTCGATTAAGGGAAGGAATGTGAGATTAAGTAATCTTAGAGTGTGAGTTGGTTGGGACCAAGTTATGATTAAATGAGTCTAATGTATTGATGAACCATGTACATGAAAAGGATACCTAGAGAACTGGGGAGTACAACGGATGGTACCCATGTATCTTGGTAGATGGATCTATTTTTATATGGACATCAATGACCAGTTGTTTGCAAGTGAAGAGGAAAAAGTTCGAGCATTAATCAATGTTATTCAGGTACAAAAGAAGAAACAAAAAAATGTTTGAGGATAAAACTCATAGTGAAGAAATCCCAAGTGAGTGCTTGCGGTGTATATCAATTTCCCCATAATGCAAGGTTTGTGGTCAGCCAAAACCACCAGTAAGAAAGGTTTGTGGTCAACTAGAAACCACTTGTTGTGATGGTTCCTGAGCATTGTAATTGTTAGGGATAAGTTGTCAAATCCCAAGGTTATTTACGATGAGGGGAAGCTAGTAAAATAAAGTAGCAAATTGAAGGAAGCCCAACCATATGAAGATATAAAGTGAAGATGATGACATGACTCAGATAAAGACCTAACCAGATAAAGATTAAAACATGTATTCGTTAAGGAGGAAACATTGCATATCAAAAGAGAAACTTGCAGAGATATAAAGAGATTTGCGAAAAATATAAAAGGTGCAGTTTGTTTGTATTTTAACTTATACCTTGCCTTGCCTTTCCTTGAGATGAAAAAGTTGCACTTTGTTTGGATTTTAACTTACGCCTTGCCTTTCCTTTGAGATAATAGATGGAGGCGATAGGTGGTAGGTTCCAACGCGAATGCACAGGTTATCCAACAAACGAAAAAGAGGATAGAGAAGGGTTGGTAATCTCTTAATGGATATCCCATCGCCCAAACCGAAGACATTCAAAATTTGAATTTTGATTTCCATCTCAATCTTGTTTATAAAATGCATGACATGCCAAATCGATGATATTCATGGGCGCCATGTTCATATTTAAAACATGCTGCCAACGGTTGTCAACCGTCATTCCGACAGCAGACAATTTGGGTCCGACTGTCGAGAAAGTGATAGCAGAGATCTCTAGAAAAAGAAAAAAATTAGAAAATCTATTTTATTTAACACAACCAACTATTTTTACTATTCATTTGTTTCGTTTACACAATTCCTCCTCTTCATGTTCATATTTATTTTGATTTTCATAGATCAATTTCATCCATGTATATTGATATGAATGTTGACAGAGTGAAAGGGTTCTACCTGCCAAAGCAGAGGGAGAGGAGACTGGCCACGAGGAAGAGTAGGAGGAATGATATCATTAAGTATCTTGAATGTGAATCTATTCCTCCTAATAAATAAAATCATGGATTATTTATTGTATTCATTGATTGATTGAATTGGACTTATAGCACGTGGAAGTTGTTTCTTAGTTGGTTATATATATATATATATATATATATATATATATATATATATTTCATGTAATAAAGGATGTCATTAGTTAATAATGTCTATTAAATAAATGTGAACAAATCAATGTAAGAAGACTTAATATAAGCTTCCAATTTTAAAGGATCTTCCTCTATAATGTTTTTTAGAAGATAGAATTACTAGAAATAAGAGTAAGAGGTATGAGAAAGTTGGTCTTAAGAAGTTATTGTAATAGAGATCTGAAAAAGTTGGTCTTAAGAAGTGAACATTGTTTTCTTGAATGAAGATATTATTTCTCATATTTCTCTCTCAATATTTTGTTGTTCCTTGATAATTGCTAAATATTCTGGTTTCTGCATAATATATTACATATGGTACCTTACAAGTGGTATCAGAGCTCTTTCCTGGGAAGGAATTGTGGTTTAATGTTTTTTAGGGTAGAGATGTATTATGGCGTCTTTAAGCTACAATGATCTTTCGTTCAACGCATAAATCTACGGTCAGGGGAACATACATGCAGGGAATACAAGAGGTTTTTAAGTTCACATTGTTGGACATCCTTGTAACCCCTGTTGGTACCCCTTCGAGTGGTAGTGCATCAGACAATGTTGTATACAGACTGACCCAGATATCTTGAAACCCTCCATAGATCAATCGATCAGTTGCATGATTTCTATATTTCCATCGAGAACAACACTCAGAAAGATACTCTCTAGTACCAGGGTAATTGGGTAGTACTACTAAGCGTACAGTTGAGCCTCCTCAGTTGGTGCCCTGAGATATTGGGCTGAGTACTACTATTCGACCCCATGTGTATATCAAAGATTTATAACACGGGTAAAAAATTTGTCCATAGACACCCTGCACACCCTAAACAAGGGGTAACATACTAGACCAGGTACAAACAAACTTTTTTGTTCGTGCAATCTTGCCTCTTGCATTCTGCTTTCGAATTGACTACACATTGGTTACTTTTAATAATTTGGGTATTTCGATGTTGTAGAAGTATTCAGATTGGAGTATAACTCCACGAGAGTAGAAAAAAAGAGTATGGGGCCTGCATGCATGCTTATTTGAGACCTGTCTCATTGGATTCCTCTTTTCATCCCGATCACAGTGATACCTATCATTTTTACATATTTTTTTCCCCTATGGTCTTGGCCCGCTTCCCGACTTCCTTATTTGGGACCTCTACCATTGGATTCCTCTCTTTGTCTTGATTTCAGTGGTACCTATCACTTTTCATCCTATTTTTGTTTGTGGATCCAACCCCCCTTCTCGACAACTTCATTTACCACCTATCCCACTAGAATCATTATCTTATGTTGATCGTTGTGGTATCATTCTACCTAAGCCTCCATAATGGCCCCTACAAACCACTCTCAGAACCTAGAAGAGTTGGACACTAAGGTAACTGACATGTCTGAAAACATGGTCCAATGCATGAACTTCCTCAACAAGAACTTGGACACCCTCACCAAGAACCTGAACGCATTCACCCAAGAAGTCCATGAGCTTGTGTCACACATAAAGGGTAAGCACCAAGAGTACCATTATGAGGCTCCTCACTCTTCCCATTATGAGAATACTCATTTTTCCCACTCCCCTTAGGGTTCTCCAAATTCCTAGAATAAGGTGCACAAAGTTGAGATGCATAAATTTGATGGATCAGATCCGGTGGGGTGGGTATCCCAAATGGAACACTACTGAACTCTCTCCATGATATTTTGGATTATGAGACCAAAATCCATGTGGGGGTTCTGTACTTGGATCAAGAACGCTGACAATGGTGGAAATGGCATAAGAATTTCTATCCACGACAACCAACTTGGACCATGTTCATCGAAGCAGTTTGTGCCCGTTTTGATAGGGAATCCTTTTTTGGGATGACTCACCAAGTTGAAACAAGCATGGTCAGTAGCGGAATTCAACACTGCATTTGAGCAATTGGCTATTAGAACTGAAGGATTATCTCATGATTTCTATCTTGAATGCTTCATGAGTGGCTTAAAGGACGTCATTCAGGCTTATGTTTGCATGCACCATCATGTTACCTAGTTGCAGGTTTGGAAATTAGCATTGGAGGTTGAGACCATTCTTCATGCCCAACCCCTTCATTCTACAGTTCCCAACCACCCTTGTCTAGGGGATATCCCTACTCTGACCCAAATTCTGAAATTCCAAAAGGTATCTCTAGAAGAAATGACTGAATGTCAGAAACAAAGAATTTTCTATTATTGTGATGAAAAGTATTCACTAGGCCATAAATGTCGTGAACAAAAGTTCTTCCAAATTGATGGTTCAACCACCACCTCCATCGAGGACAACCTGTCAAGTGATTCCATAGTCTCAAAGGACACACAGCCAAATTCCCCCATCCTAGATCCATTCACATCTCTTGTGGAACCAAATGAACCTGTCATATCTCTCCATTTCCTCGTGGGTATTTATGCTCCACAGACAATAAAAATCAAGGGCTACATCAAACATAGGCCAGTCGTGGTGTTGATTGACAGTGGTATCACCCATAATTTTATTCATCGCAGGGTTGTTGAGGATGTCAATCGCTTTGTTAGACTAGTTTCTAATTTTCAAATTCTCATAGATAATGGTGGTACAATGAAATGTGGGGGCTGTCGTGAGAATTTCAAACTCCAATTGGGAGATTATAACCTGAAAACTCACATGTTTTCCATTTCCATGGGAGGTTGTGATATTGTCTTGGTTGTTGAATGGATTCACACTATGGGATCGATTAACATGGATTATCAAGATTTATATATGATATTTACTCAAGATGCCCACTTTTATACCCTTCAAGGCCTACAAGTTGGCTCCCCAATAATTATTAGTTCTCACTGGATGGAGAAAATACTGAAGAAATGTCACCATGGTGTGATTTCTCAAATTAATTCTATCCAAGTAAGTGATCAATCATCTACAACAGTCCATCCTAATCTGCAACTGGTCTTGGACAAGCACCATAAGGTTTTTGAGATGCCCAATGACTTACCTCCTTCTAGGGGTGAGCATGATCACAAAATTACTCTCCTTATAGGAAGTAATCCCCCCAATGTATGCTCATACCATTGTCCATTTTCTCAAAAAAATGAAATAGAAAAAATAGTGCAGGAATTACTGGAGGTTGTTGTCATTCGCCCAAGTACCAACCCATACTCATTCCCTGCTATGATGGTCTTAAAGAAAGAAGGATATTGGAACATGTGTCTATATTTTCGTTCCCTTAATAAATTGACCATAAAGGATACATTTCCCATTCTTGTTATTGATCTATTGGATGGATTCCAGGGTGCACCAATGGAAAATTCATAGCATAAACGTGTGACACACCAAAGAGTTACAACGCACGGGAAAATGGGTCAATGATTGGCAAAACAAAAACCGGTCAAGAAGTTTTAAACATTTATGACCATCAAAGAAGTGACGTCTCCGAGAAGATTTAGATAATTTATGACACCCCGTATACAACTGAAATGTGGGCTAAACAATACTCATTGTGAATTTACATATATGTAGAGTTAAGGAGCATGAAGACAACTGGTGAACATGCGAGTTTTAAGATCTTAGCAGACTAATTTCAACCAAGAAGAATTACCCAGGATGGCACCTCCAAAGGTCGACACACCTAGCCAAACAACATGGAAAACACGCAAAAGACATAGCTCACCGTAGGAACCCGCATAGGAAGAATAATGTTTTACACAGCCATATGGAATCATTGATGTTGATGCAATTCCTTCTCCACAGGCTGAACCAATGAGTGCCACACTGGTAGAGGAAGAGGGACTTGCCCCGAATATGGTTGGGATGGACATCGATTCACAGGGCACTGTGGGGGGCCAAAACCCATCAACAACAGGAAACCTACAACAGCCTCCCAGGTCTGAGGCAACCCACTAAACAAATGGAATTGACAGTGAAAGGACAAAATATGACGGGCATGGGTCACAAACTGTGGTAGGTTCCTCACAACACGAGGAAGTGCAACTTGAATACATCACGAGGAAACCATAGTCGAGATGGGAAGAAAGAGAACCATACCTTTGACATCTAGCCTGTCAACACAAAGAAAGGGGAAACAACCTATCGCAAGGTCCCCATGCAAGCAGTCCGAGGCCTCGATAATTTTTTAGCGCATTCCATAAGGGGTGCAGGGCAGACCAAGTTTGTTGGGATGCATCGAAAGGTTAAGGTATGCATACCATGATGTGTCTGACACCCGTAAGTTCCCAAAGTTTGTATAACAGGTGTACAGGGAAAGCCTGGGCATAGGGCCATTAGTAGATCCAATGTTGTAGCAAAAACAATGGGTAGCAGGCTTGGTAAATACATGGATACTTCATTTGCTGGAGATTCCTCACTTCTAGGGGAAATACATGAACAACTACGTCAAGCAGTTACTAGCGGTCCTCTATGGAGTATTTTTGTGGATGGACAAACTAGTTTCCATCGATGTCGAATTAATATTGTTCATCACAGGACTGCCATAAAATGGAGAGAAGCATGCGCAGTGTATGGACAACAAAACCAAGGAGAAGGAAGTCGTGGAAGAAATGAAGAAAACCTATGGGACAAAAAGGGGCTCATGCTACATTATCATAAAACAGATCAGTGACGCAGCCACCAGGATGGAAACAAAGTTGATGGCTTGAAACTTCCTTTGAAAATGTCACAAGGAGGAGGTCCCCGCAGGAGCTGTTGCAGTTTCAACATAGTGCACAAAAAAAACCATGCTTAGTTGGGCCCCATACTTATTGAATCTGTTCCTAGTTGACATCAAGGATGCACAGGACCTGGAAACTGAGTTTCACTATTCATGGCTTATCATGATGATAGCGCTAATCAGATGGAAAGATCCTACCTATTCATACTTTTGTGATAGAGTAGGATGATGTCATGAAGCATGTTACACATCATTGGGGAGCACTTTTGATTCAAAGTGGAGAATATACAACACCAACAATTTTTCTTGGTATCTCAGTGATATGCAAGAGAAGATAGTCAATACCTAGCGAATAACTCTTGAGGTGTTTGTGTAGTACCATGAAATAGACAACTTCAAGGATACCTGACACAATATGTGGATCTAGGCGTGCAAGGATCCAGACAAAGAATGGCTACAAATTCAATTATGCATCAGCGCAGAGGAAGTTGAATGGGCAATAAAGGACTGGAAGGATGACTAGAATATCACAGTCATCACCGAAGACATTCCCAAGGGGAAATAAGTTGAACCAGGGTCATCTAAGACATCTGTAGGAGGAAGAATCGTGGCCAAGAAACCAATGTTGCAGAAGAATCCTGGCCCAAAGACAACGCAACAGAAGAAGGGAAATACCCCAAAGAAGGACATGCAGATAGGAAAGAAGGATAATGTCCCTGTGCAGGAAGAACAAAGAGGGGGGGACACAAAAACAAAAGGAACCCCGATGAAAACAACTTCGAAAGATGCAGGGCCACCCAAACGACCAATCATACATATAGGTGGGTCGCGTAAGAAGGTCAAGTCCCACAAGGAAATCCCGGAATACACAACCACTGAGGATGATGTTGCCTTAATGGAAAAGAGGGTTCAAGACCATACAGTGGAGGAGTATGAGGAGGTAGGGAACCAACTAGAAAGGATCATGAAGGAGTTGGTCGATGTTAAGCATGTCCTGGAATGGATACAAGAAACACAGGCACAAGAGAGGGGAGAAGAAAGGATCCTACGATCGACAGAGGCAGGGGACAAAACCACAAAGAATGAGGAAGAAAATATCCAACTCATAGCGCAAGTAAGTCCTAGCTTCCACATTACAACAAATATGTTGTAGCTTGAGGAGGCCATGGAGCAAACACCACTTAAAGACATGGCACATGTAGAGTTGGTATTGGATAAAACACTAACTAAGTGATTGTACAATCTGCAAGTCAGTGTCACATAGGAAGTGAAATCATTAACCAGGGCAGATGTGACAGTATTGTAAGTCACCAGAGACTGCAAGGATGCACTACAAATTTGTGTAAAGTAGGTCAAGATGGAGACACAGGAGGAGAAGAAATGCGTAGATAACCTTGAGAAGAAGATGAAGGAAGTATTCACAAAGATTCCGGATAGTGCATAGGAAACTATGAGAAATGTTGAGGAACAAATTCAAATAATCTTGTAGATGCTTGAATGGTACAGGAAGGAGATCGAGGAACTCAAGGAAAAATTAACACCGACAACTCCTCCCGAAGTCATAACTGAAAGGGAACAATAGGAAGCCCTACAAATATAAATGATCGAAAGAGAATCCAAAGAGGTCACAAAACGTTTTGGCAGGACCGCGCACTTATGGTTGACTTTGGAGGAAGACGAGAGGGTCCAACAATTGGACCAACAAGAGGAGAAAACTACCACTGCAATGCATGAATTCAAGCAGTGACATAAGGCCATGAGTATCACAAAATGATTGAAAGGAATGCAGAAGATGATGACCTTGCAGACTGAATTGAGTATCACAAAACGATTGAAAGGAACGCAGGAGATGATGACCCTGCAGACTGAATTGAAGACTATGCAGATCAACAAGCAAGAAAGGCAGACCCAATTAGAACCTCTCCAAGAGAAAGAAACACAAATAACTTTTGAACTAGAGGAGGAGAAGACAAGGATGTCTCAGGCTCATTCTAAGAGAACAAAGTCTCTGAAGGAACACATTACAATGTAGAGGGTATAGGAGCTCACAAAGAAAGTTTCGCAAGTGAACGCCGAATGGGAGGAACTAGCAGGAAATTTTCATGACTTGGAGAAGGTCGTGCAGGGAGAAAACACCGCCTGAGTGGCTCGAGACAAGCCACATATAAGTGTTGGGGGCATGCTGGCGTAGACCCACTTTGAGAGAAAGATCTATTTTGGGGGCAGACCTAATTTTGGAAGAGAAGGTTTATTTTTGGAAGCGCGCACCCTAGGAGGCAAGAAAGTAGGATGCAAAAAAAGAAGGAAAAGAAACTTTGCGTGCATGCAAAAAGTCCTGACTATGCTAGGGTTAGGGTTTCTGACAAATATTGTAATGACTATAAGCCAATAGAATAGTATAAATAAAGGCCTTGGAGGTCTAGGTTGGGGGTTCAAAAGCTATTGATTGTAGTGAGTTGTGTTATGGTGATTGTGGTAGAGTGGAATAAGCTAGTTTTTTAGGGTTAGGTCACAGGTTGAGGATCCTGGTGTGATATAGTTATCCTCCTAGACTGTACTTACCCTTGTTTTGATTGTAATACTGAATATGTAATATGCGTAGCACTGATTTTGCAGCAAAATAAATAAAAGAGCAGAGAAGCCAAATATTTGTGGATGTATCCCCATGTGGGGGTGAACCACGGTAAAATACTTTGTTCTATGTGATTGTTACTGAATTCTTTTACGATTCTATTAATCATTAGCTCAAGAAAGAATGGTTAAAACTAGTTATAAAAACATGCATGCATATGTTTAAAGATGAATGAATCATATAAGTTAGATGAATGATGTATGATGATGATGTATGAGGAAAAGAATCTAAACCCAATCCCCACTCATTCCTATACTGCAAAAACCTGAGTATTGCAGTCCCCCATAAATTTATATTGGGTGAGACTGCACTATGCACTATGTGAGTAGTGTTGCCTTCAAGTTTACTGAGAGGGCCGATAGTTTTGAGGGTTTTCTTGGAAACCTATTTGAGATCAGAACCTGGGTAAGCCCAAGTAAAAAATAACGATTGAGTGTTTCTCTGACTCCAACCTTACAAACAAAACTCCCTCAAATCCCATGGCCACCACAAGTTGGTACCCAAATGTTATGGCCCCTATTAGATTGTCAAACACATTGGTCCAGTTTCCTACAAATTGGCACTTCCAGCTACCTCCAAAACACATCCAATATTCCATGTTTCCTATTTGAAGAAAGTGGTGGGTTAGAATTGCAGGGTTCAAACCATTCTACCTAAATTAAATGAAGAAGGATCCATTTGTATGCAACCAGAATCCGTCCTCAACATGTGTGAGCGTTACTTGCATGGTCAAACTATAAAATAAGTAATGAGCAAGTGGAATGACACATCTCTAGAGGATGCAACTTTGGAACTAACAACCGTACTACAACCGTTTCCACATCTTCAACCTTCAGGAAAAGGCTACTTTTAAAGGTAGAGGACATGTTAGGATATGAATCTAACCCTTGTTAGTTGATTATTAGTTATCATGATATATATTTTCCATGTAGTAAAGAATGACATTAGTTAATAAGGCCTATTAAATAAATGTGAACAAGTCAATGTAAGAAGACCTAATAGAAGCTTCCACTTCTAGAAGGATCTTCCTCTAGACTATTCTTTAGAAGATATAATTAGTATAAATAAGAGTAGGAGGTATGAGAAAGTTGGCCTTGAGAAATTATTGTAATAGAGTTCTTCTTTGTTGGAGGTTTCCCCCTCGAAGAGGAAAGTGAACATTGATTTCTTTAATAAAGTTATAATTTTTGGTATTGCCCTCTCAATATTTTGTTGTCCCCTTGATAATTGTTTAATATTTCAGTTTCTGCATAATATATTACATATGGTACCTTACAGAAGAAAACGTAGAATATTGCAAGAACAATGACTTTGATTCTCATGATATCTCTTCCGAAGAAGAAGAAGATTTTATAAATAGGCTTCATAAGCTTATGGGTGAGAGGTAGGTGGGTGTTCATTTCTACATCAAATTCTTCTTTGTTTGATTGGGTGACAGATAAGTAGGTGTTCATTTCTAAATAAAATTATTCATTGTTTCATTGGTTGATATAAACGGAATTTATTTGAACCTTTTATGACAGGTGGGAGCCTTTTATGGAGAAGAGTGGAGGAAATAAAAAAATTATTGTAAAATGATGTACATAGCCACTATCTCTTCCTCGTCCTCTCGAGTCTTTCTATCTCTCACCAGTCTATGAAGAAGAAATATTTTGGAGTCTTCTAGTATTAATTCATGTATTAATGGGCATTAAATTCAATTTGTCTCTGCCTAAGGCAACTAGAGGGCTCGTGAATGTTATTTATAAATTTTAATTATTAAAAAACATTTTTATGCTAAATGAAATTTCATCCAATTTTTTCTAGTTTGATAATAATGTAGTCTAAATATATAACATGCAAGTTGTTGTTGTTTATTCTCTAGATTTGAACTTATAATTTCTTAGAAGGAAACACATGTTCTTAACCATTAAACCCACATATTCTTAACAATTAGGTAACTAAACTAAAATATTAAATTGAGTTTCAAAATAACTTAAGATATATATTTATTAATTTAATTAAATTTATTTGAAAATGATATATATATATATATATATATATATATATATATATATATATATATATATATATATATATATACTCCTATAATTGATTATCAAATACGAGGAGATAATAACCTGGCTCTGGAGAAATTTTCAAGCTAGGGTTTAACATTCGCGGACTCAGCAGTGGCCAAAATGGTCACCAAAAGGGGAGGGAATGAAACCTCCTCATACAAGCAGCTAGTGGTGGATATAGGGAAAGGCCCACGAGGCAGCGGTTTCAAAGAACCTCTGACAAGCACCTCAGGATCAGGATTGGAAAATAATCAAGAGGGCAACCAAGAAAAAAGTGATTACATGGGGGAAGGAGCCATAGAAGCCTATAAAGGTGAGAAAGCAACGATGAACCCCAATGGGGTAGATGGGCACAACTCGTGTAAACCTAAAACAACATCGATACCCAAAGTTATACTAGAAGACCCCCAAACGCAACACTTTTGGGATCAGATGAAGACACATGCACTGATCTGCAAGTTCATGGGCCTATGGCCCACAGAAAAAACGTTGTGAAACTGGATAAAATAACATAGGAAGTCAAGTGGAGAAGTGGAACTTCACCTGGGCTCGAAAGGATTCTTCACAGCGATATTTACGAACCTATAGGACAGGGATAAAGTATTTGAGGGGGGGGCATATTTCCATGCCTCAACGGGGCTGTACATTCGTCCATGGAAGGAAAAATTCTCCCCAGAGAAAGAAACCTTTAAAAATGTTCCAGTATCGCTAAGGATTTACTCCTTACCGCTAGACTACTGGCTGCTATCCACACTTGAAGCCATAGGGAACAAGCTCGGAAAATATGTCAAGACATCGGAAGCAACTTGAAAAGGCACTAAATCTACCAGGAAGAGTCGAATAATACTCCTTTCTCTTCTATCCAACTTCTCCCAATCTTCCTTTGACATACAAGTAGGTGGTGTACTAGTAGTTTGTGTACTAGTAGGTTGTGTACCAGTCGACTGTGTGCCAGTAGGCTACATACAGACACAAGATAAACTTGATCTAGCAAGACCGAGCCAAACCCTCAACAAAAAAGGTGTCCCTCTGAAGCCAAAAATGAGCTATGATACCACATGTAATTTTTAAACCTGTGAAGTAAAGCAATGCATATAGATTCTTAAGAAAAACATAAATTAATAAATGGCTCATACACATAGTACACAGAGATTTATACCGGAAACCCTTAACCGGGAGAAAACCTTTCAACGCTTCATTTTATTAATTTCACCATTCACCATACAATATATATACAATGTTTTTAGGTATTCCGTAGATACCAAAACCCTAATCCCTTAATCCAGGATTAATTTAGAAAACCGCTAAAATAGCCAAAACGCCCAAAAAACAAATTTGGGGCGTTGCCCCGAACGTTGCACATAACCATGGGGGGAATCAGTTGTCTAATATGATGCACCCACATACATACATCCAAATAATATAACACATACCCAACATTCTCCCACTTGTTGTTTTCTTTGCATCCAGGGGCCCACATGATTATATAGTCAACAATCCAGGGAAACAATGCCCATTGTTACTTTACACCAGGAGAATTTTTCTGTGCTCACAGACTTTGTCAATGAAACTACAACATTCTTCAAAGTGTCAACCTTTTCCAACAACACCTTCTTTTCCTCAACCATGTCTCTCACAAAGTAATATTGAACATCAATATGCTTTGTCTTCAAATGATAAGTTGGGTTCTTTGCCAGGAATATTTCACTGTGACTGTCACAATCTAATCTCACTTCTTGTTGTACCAACCCAATACTTGAACACAATCCTTGTAACCATACTGCTTCCTTGATTGCATGAGTGGTTTCCATGTATTCAACTTCTGTAGTTGAGAGTGTCACTACAACCTATCTTTTTCTCGTCCAACTGATTTCTCCTCCAAATAGGTTAAACACATACCCACTTGTAGATCTTCTGCGATCCATATCTCCATCCGAGTCTACATCAACAAAGCCATGTATGTCCACCACTTGGTCCAATCCTGGTCTTCCTTGGTAGCACAATCCATAATTGGTAGTGCCACGCAAATACCTGAAGACCCTCTTTACTGTTGTCCAATGCTCCTTCCCTGGTTTTGACATATACCTTCTCAAAACTCCCACTGCATGTGCTATGTCTGGGCTAGTACAGACCATTGCATACATCAAACTTCCAACTGCACTGACATACGAAACATGGGACATGTCCTCTTCTTCTTCCTGTGTCTGCATATAAATTTACACCTATAGGAATAGGAACCTTGAACGGTTTACTTCCATGCATATTAAACCTCTGCAATATTGTCTCAACATATTTTCTTTGATTCAACCAAAGTTTCCTGTTTGCAAGATCTCTTTTAATCTCCATTCCTAGAATGAAATTAGCAGCACCGAGATCCTTCATGTCAAATTTGGAGGGTATCTGTGATTTCACCTCCTTGATAACATCCATGTTATTTCCTACCAACAACATGTCATCAACATACAACACTACATAAATGAAGTGATTACCAACCTGCTTGGAATTTACACAATGATCAACCCTGCTTCTCACAAATCCCAATCCAAGGATGTATGTGTCAAAATTTTGGTACCACATCCTAGGTGATTTCTTTAGACCATATAGTGACTTCTTTAAATAACATACCATCTCTTTCTTTTGCATCACTACAAATCTTTTTGGCTGCTTCATGTAGATTTCTTCTTCCAGATCCCCATGTAGGAATGTTGTCTTCACATCCATCTATTCCACTTCAAGATCAAAAGCAACAACAATAGATAAAATAAATCTAATATATGTTAACTTGTCAACAGGAGAAAAAAGCTCACCAAAGTCAATCCCCTCTACCTGGGAATAACCTTTTGCTACTAACCGAGCTTTGTATTTCTCCACTTTACTTTATGCATTAAACTTATTCTTAAACAACCATTTGCTACCAACATATTTTCTTCCAGCTGGAAACTCAACTATATCCCATGCCTCATTGTTATCCAAGGCATCCATTTCTTCAACCATGGCCTTCTTTCATAGTTTACTATCCTCTAAATTCACTACTTCCCTGACAGTTTTGGGATCATCATCAGTAATAGATAAAGAAAAATTGGAACGGAAATCAGATGGACTATACCTTTCTGGTTGCCTTTTTTCTCTCACTGATCTCCTCAATACTGGGGTATGAGGTTCTTCTTCTTCTTCTACTTCATCTTCTTCAGATGATTCAAATTTTTCATCATCCAAATCAAGCTCTATTTTCTCAGGTTCTTCTTTCCTTGGTAGGAATTCCTATTTGGAAACATCTTTCACCTCTATAAAAACAACATTCCGATTGTAACCAATCTTCTTAGTTTCTGGGTTCCAAATCTTATAACCTATCACACCATCTCTATAACCAATAAAGATACACTTTTCAAATTTATTATCCAGTTTACTCCTATTTTCCTTTGGAACATGTACATAAGCATCACAACCAAACACTCTAAGATGTTCAAGAGATGGTTTCTTTCCAGTCCATACCTCGTGTGGATTTTTATCATCCAACGCTGATGAGGGTGATCGATTGACCAGGTAACATGTTGTACCCACTGCCTCTGCCCAAAATTCATGTCCTAACTCGACACCACTATGCATGCTCCGTGCTTTTTCCATCATGGTATTGTTCATCCTTTCTACAACTCCATTATGATAAGGTGTGTATGGAGTAGTATTTTTCCTTTCTATACCATACTTCTTACATAATTCTTCGAATTAATTTCCACATAATTCTCCACCATTATCTGTCCTCAATACCTTTATTTTCTTTTCTGTCTGATTTTCTACAAGAGCCTTAAACTCTTTAAATTTATCAAATACCTCAGATTTCTTTCTAAGAAAATAAATCCATGTGTTCCTTGAGAAATAATCTATGAATGAAACATAATACATAGATTTACCTAGTGATGGAATAGGCATAGGTCCAAACACATCACTGTGTATCAACTCTAATATCCCCTTTGCTCTTGTAGCACCAGATGGAAATATTACTCGATTCTGTTTACCATAAATGAAATGTTCACATAAATCAAAATCCAGAGTTCACTTAGACACAACTTCAACCATACCTTTACCGTGTAGTGTTCGAAGTCTCTTTTCTTCAATATGTCTGAGTCTTTGATGCCACAACATTGTCTTCTTTCCAGGGACAATATTGGCCTTGTCTTATTTATTTATCTGCTCAAGGACAACATAACTGTTACACCCATTAGTATAAGTGCTTCACAACAACTTGTACGGAGTTCCACACTGAACTCCCCTCATCAACACCATTTCTCCTCGTACCATCTTGAAAGTGTCCTTTCCAAATACAGTATCCACTCCTGCATCATCCAACTTGCTTATAGATATTAGGCTCCTGGCTAGTTTTGGAATGTGAAAAAACCCAGGGAGAGTTCTAATCCTTCCATCTTTTAGCAACAACTTAATCCTTCCATCTGTCGAGTCATATCCTAGGAATACATCACCACCATCGTATTTTTTATATTCAAAGAACCACTCCCTGTGAGGAGTCATATGGTATGACACCCTGAGTCGATCAACCATACATCACGGTCTGCATGCGTACCTGTAGATTCTAGGTAAACATCACCTCCTTCTTTAGTGGAGGTTTTTGCCTCTGTGGAAGAGGTACTATCATATCCCTTTGGTTTATCAACCTTCTTAAACTTGCAATCTTTCTTATAATGCCCTGTTTTACCACACTTCTAGAATTTCCTCAAAAATTTTCCAGGAGACTAGATCTACCTGTAGATTTAGATCCCCCCCCTCGAAGACTTACCAGGATTCTTGCCTTGGGTATGACCTCTTACAAATAAAGCATATGTGCTATGACCATCCATGTGTTTTCGCCTCATCTCTTAAGATAAAAAGGATGCAACTACATCCTCATACTTCAATGTAGATTGAGTGGTACTACCAATTGCTACAACAAGAATATCCCAAGAGTCTGGAAAAGAACATAACAAAGTAATACACTTATACTCTTTTGCAATCGTAATATTAACAGAGATAAGTTGGATTACCATAGTATTAAAGGAATTTAGATGTTTTGTCACATAATATCCATCTTCCATCCTAAGATGATACCTATTCTTTTGAAGAAACAACTTGTTTACCTGGGACTTTGATTGATACAAATTCCCCAACTTATCCCATAGTTCCTTGGTTGTAGATTCTCCTGAGACATTCAACAACATCGAATCTACCAGACAAAGTCGAATAGTACTCCTTTCTCTTCAGTCCAAATTCTCCCAATCTTCCTTCGACATACCAGTAGGTGGTGTACTAGTAGTTTGTGTACTAGTAGGTTGTGTACTAGTCGACTGTGTGTCAGTAGGCTGCGTACCAGTAGGTTGTGTACCAGGATCCACAACGATCCATTGTTCTTTGTCTACAAGAAGGTCCTCCATCTTGATCTTCCATATATCAAAGTTTTTACCGTTGAACTTCTCTATATCGTTTCTAGAATAGATCAACATTCCTCTTTCTACACTCAAATCACCACTGCAAAAGCTCCCACTAAACCTAGGTTTATCATGGACCCAAGATAAACTTGATCTAGCAAGATCGAGCCAAACCCTCAACAACAAAGGCTTCCCTCTGAATCCAAAAACAAGCTCTGATACCACATGTAAGTTTTAAACCTGTGAAGTAAAGAAATGCATATAGATTCTTAAGAAAAACATAAATTAATCAATCGCTCATACACATAGTACACAAAGATTTATACCGGAAACCCTTAACTAGGAGAAAACCTTTAAATGCTTCATTGTATTAATTTCACCATTCACCATACAATATATACAATGCTTTTAGGTATTCTGTAGATACCAAAACCCTAATCTTTTAATCCAGGATTAATTTAGAAAACCGCTAAAAATAGCAAAATCCGATAAAAATAGAAAAAACACAGTTGTCGAATCTGACGTGCCCACACACACACATGCAAAGAATATAACACATACCCAACAATATATACATTCTATGCAAGGATATGCATAGATATGGATGTTTTGGGGGTGCTCTCGGAAGCCATAAGAATGAAGTTTAGGGATGATGAATGGATACAAAGCATAGACTATGAGCAGATCTCGTTTCGATGCAAAATATGTCATGAACATGGACACCTACTAAGAGAATGCCCTCTTAATGAAAAACAAGAATCAGAAAACACCAAGCTACAACAGGATGAGGACGGTTTTGTAAATCCAAATCACAAAAGCAGAGGAAACAAGAGATAAGGCAAGGCCCCAACATGAAGTAACCCAGAAGCCAGGATTAGAACATAAGGAAGGGGCAGGCCCAAACAAGGAGAAGAAGGAGGGAAGGAAAATACGAAAGATAAGGAAGCGAGTGAACATGCAACTAAGGAGAACACAAAAACTTCGAGCAACAAAGGAGAACAGGGAGGTAGAGCAAGTCCTAGGGAAGGAGGGAATGAAGATGCCAACACCCCAATGAAGGAAGTAGACAAAGATTCAGATATGACTCCAAGTGAGGTAGGAACATAGGACCCATATCTCAGAGACATTGTGGAAAGGGAAGTACTAAATCTACTGAATATTCTGGAGCAATGGAAAAGGCAGGGAGTAGACAATGTGACAACGGAGCAACTCGATCACATTCAATATCTCTTCCTCCTAAGGAAGGAAGAGAAATAAAAATGGATCAAGTGCATGCATGGAGAGATAGGACACATGGGAATAAAAACAAGCGATGGATAGCCACAACACTCACCCAAGAAGGCAAGGAGGAAGAAATGAAGAAAATCAAACAACGTAGCCCTACAAGAACTAGGAGCCCTGCTGATAAACTCAGGTAAGATTAAAAATCTCTTCCCCAACTCCCCCCCCACATGTTTAAATGAAGATTATAATGTGGAATATAAGAGGCCTAAATATCCCAAGAAAGAAACGAATCCTTAAAAATAGATTGAGTAAGGAACAACCTGACCTATGTTTTATTCAAGAGACAAAATGCACCTTAGAAAGAATGGAAACAATCAGTAAAAAACACTGGAGTAAGTACAAGATGCTGGCTATCGAAATCCAAAAAACGATGGGAGGTATCCTCACCTTGTGGAGCCCACAATTGATGAACCTACTTGAAGCATAATCCACGAGACACACACTTTTTGTTAAAATGCAAATTATAGGAAACACGAAGGAAATTCTATGCACTAATGTGTATGGCTCCCAGGTGATGGAGGAAAAAAGGAGATTTCTCCTCAACGTAGAGCATCTAAAGGATCATACCCGCAACCCCCAATGGATCCTGGTAGGGGATTTCAACATCATCACCACACTTGTTGAGAAAAAATGGGGCACTAAGAGAATGGACAGAGATACGAAAGAATTCTCAACATTCATTGACACAATGAGGCTCGTGGACATCAAGACCAACAATGGTCAGTTCACCTGGAAGATAAAACGACTAGGTCACCACCAAGTAGCTATAAGGCTAGACGGATTCTTGGTGTCAGAATCAATCATGTTGTAGGGACTAACTTTGGACTGCAACATCCTCCCTTGGGGGGGATCAGATCACTAGCCAGTTCAACTGGAAGCAAATTTTAAAACCACACCGAAGAACATACCATTTAGATTTGATAAATTATTGATCGACCCTCCCACCTTCAAGGAGAACATCATCCAATGGTGGTGGGAGGAACTACTAGATCAAGGGACAAGGATGTTCAAACTTTACAAAAAACTCAAGTACATCAAACAAAAACTCAAGGAATGGAACAGGGAAGTGTTTGGAAATATAAACCAGGGGAAAAACAACATTGAGGACAGAATGAGGAAACTACAAGAATAGTGCATCGAAGAGAGATACATAGAGGATCAGAAAAAAGAAGAGATCCAAATGACCCATGAATGGGAAGCAATATGCCAATAGGAAGAAACCTCGTGGTGCCAAAATCCCAGAATAAGGTGGCTAAAGGAAGGGGAGAGGTATACCAATTTTTTTCATAGAACAAATATTGCAAGAAGACCCCATAACAAAATCTTGAAGATTAGGGATCAAGACGGGATTGAAAGAGAATCCCACCAGGAAATTGAGAACACACTGGTCAAACACTTCCAGGGGATAGCCCAGGAACCCAACCAATATACATATAAGGCCATACAAAGAATAATTTAGCACATCCCCAAGCTGGTCAAAGAGGAGAAAAATTTTGGACTAAGAAAACCCATCACAAAGGAAGAAATTGACCAAGTGGTCCAGGAGATTCCCAACGGAAAGGCCCCAGGCCTGGATGCCTTCACAGTGGAATTTTTCAAAGCATGATAGGAAGTAGTTAAGCATGCTATTTACGGGGTGGTGAAGGACTCCAGGAGATCGACATCCATCCTGAAATATTTAAATGCCACAATGATCAATCTAATCCCGAAAGAAAATGAAGCTAGGACCCCAGTCCATTACAGGCCTATAGCTTTATGCAACATAGTTTACAAGATAATATCCAAGGTCATAGCCAATAGACTAAAGCCACTCCTTCCCACACTGATTTCACAGGAACAAGCGGGTTTTGTGGAAGGAAGAAAAATCCTAGACAATATCATCCAAGCCCATGAGATCATTCACACATTGAAAATCCAAAGGAGAGGGGGGGTGATAATCCAACTTGATCTGGCAAAGGCTTATGACAAAATAAGCTAGAACTACATGGAAAATACATTGGAATATTTTGGTTTCGACCATCACTGGATCAAATGGATAGTCACTCTAGTCTCAACGACAAGATACTCACTACTAATCAATGGGACCCCATCCAAACCATTCAGTCCATCCAAAGGAATAAGACAAGGGGACCCACTATCCCCCTTCCTATTCATTATCATGATGGAAGGGCTAAGCAGAAGCATAAAAAGCACAACTACAGTTGGTGAAACAAAAGGCATCAAACCTTTTGAAAACTGTCTAACCTCCACACACCAACAATTCGTTGATGATACCCTACTCCATGGAACACCCACGATAAAGGAAGCAAAGAATTTTAAAAGAATCCTAAAAGACTTTGGGGAAGCCTTGGGGGAAGAAATCAACCACTCCAAATCCATGGTATATTTCTTCAACACCAATCCAACAATTCAATGAAAATTGGCCAACATTTTGGGGTTTGAACGTAAAACGCTCCCAACGAAATACTTGGGAATCCCCCTGACGGACAAAGCCTGCACAAAGTATATGTGGGAAGGAGTTATCAACAAACTGCAGGAGAGGGTAAAAAATTAGACTTATAGAGCCCTAAACCTGGTTGGAAGGCTTATCCTCACCAAAATGGTTCTTCAAGCAATTCTGGCGTATATGATGTTAGTGTTCCTAGCCCTCAAAGGTATTCTACAAAAGATAAGAGTCATCCAATGAGACTTCCTATGGCATGACACATAACATAAAAATAAATGGGCCCTAGTGGCCTAGGATAAGGTATGCAAACCAAAAAGCAAAGGTGACCTGGGGTTACAGGACCCACAGGTAACCAATGAAGCCTACGGGGCAAAGCTCTGGTGGATATGGGTAAAAGACAAATCGATACCATGGGAAAACCTCTGGAAGGAGATAATTCGGTTCAAGGGCACAAGGGAGGGATCAACCATCTGCAATCTTTCCTGGTGAAATAAGAACTGGATCCAGAAACAAAGCTTCTGGGAAGTCATAAATGGTAGAAAAACAAGGTTTTGGGAGGACGTGTGGAAAAAAGAACCCAGAATGGAAAATGTGGACAGGGAGGAGCTTCAACAGGAAATGATTGGGAAAGGAAAAACAAAAATCCATCATTACTGGAAGCAAAGGGATGGCAGCGCCAGATGGAGGATCTGGGACAAGCTTAACCCACAAAATAGAGCCCGGATCGAAACAATAATGAAAGAGGTTGAGGAGGAATTGGGAAAAAGAAAAATTGGGGTCTCGGAAGAAGAGGATCAATTGAGGTGGGGTAGGAAAAATGGGGGTGAATTCAACTTAAAAGAAGCATGGTATTACATTGTGGGTCAGGACTAAGAAAATATGGAGCAACAATGGGAAAAAATTTGGAAAATCCCCCAATGGCCGAAAATCAAAATGGTCAAATGGCTAGTTCTACATAACCAAATTCTAACTTGGGAGAACCTCATGAAAAGGGGTTTCATAGGTCTCTCCCACTACTAGCTATGTCTAGACAAGGAGGAAACAGCTAACCACCTCCTCAATGAATGAAGGTACACAACATATAATTGGGATTGGGCGGCAGGAATCTTACACCAATCTAATAGGATATGGAGCAACATCAACGCAACCATCAACACTTGGAACGAGAGTTACAGTGAAAATGAAATGGTGAACCTCTACTGGAATCTAACGTCGGGGATGATCATCTGGGCAATCTGGAAAGAACGAAACCAACACATCTTCAGGAATGAAAGAATACCGACAGAAAGGATAAAGGAGACAATAGTCTCCCAAATAAGAGAAACGGTGCAGAGCCACAACTACAAGACGGAGAAAGCGCAACTCACATACCAAAACTCCCATATCCTGTACTTTTTCCAACTGAAACATTGGGGAAACAACCTACCTGTAGGGTGCAACCTGCAACTCTAGATAGGAGCCCACAACTGGACTCCCCATCCATCTGGGTTCCTCAAACTGAACTTTGACGGGGCGACAAAAGGAAATCTAGGAGTGGCAGGGGCAATTGGAGTGATCAGATACAGTGGAAGCAACATCATCCGACTGTACGCTGGGAGCATGGGAAAATCAATCAACAATGTAGTGGAATTTGGATTCCTGGAACTTGGACTTGAAATCCTAAGTCGCGAAAGGATAACATACACCATCATGGAAGGTGACTCCACTCTGGTTATCAACATGATGAAAATACTCCAAAATGGCACGGGAGTGGGAAAGGTTCAACGCCACTAGCACCTCGCACACTCCCTATAGAAAATCCAAGAGCATCTGAGAACTCTGAATATAGTGGAGTTGCGCTCGGTGCATAGGTCAACGAATGTTATAGCGGATAGGCTCTCCAACGAGGGGGTCGGAAAGGAAGGCCCATAACTAGACGATACCTGGATCATCATTTTGGATGCTAAACTTAAAACAGACTGCAACCACCTTGTGACCAAGGATCGTGAAGACAGGTTAATCATGGAAGGTCACATCAAGAAGGACATCACAAGGGCTCGCGGAATAGACGCGGGTCCCAGGTAGGATAGTATTTCCTAAAACTCTTCCACTAATTATTATGCAAGAGCATGATAAGTAGTAGACAGACGACTGAAAGCAAGGCCATTATGCCAGTAAGAGGCATGGGGAAAGAAGGAGTGAAAGGCCAAGCAACAAGTCACATGCAACGAAATATGTAAGGTATGTGGGACAGAGGATAAGCGAGATCGATCCACCAGCCCAAGTACAGGTACGAAGAGAAACAGAACCGGATCACAAGCAAGCAAGGGAAAATTGACGGGGACAAAGGATGACCCATCATGATCATATGAGACTTAACAGTAAAATTGACGGAAGCGCACATTACCACGAGAAAACCAAGATTGAAAGGACAACATAAATAGACGCAGTCAGAAGGAGTGCAACAACAGGTATTATCACAGAGTTAAGGGGAGGGAAAGGAAGAATACCTGGGAAGTGAGGCATAGGCCGAGTAACAAGCACGGGAGTTGTAGCAGGAAAATTGGTATGGCGCATCTAAATAAAACACATAGGAAAAGGAACCCCCCTGGGAAGGAAGTCTTGAATAGTCCACGACGGCTAACAAGAATAGCACAGGTCATGAAAGATGCGGAGGGCACCTTCGAAACTCGACTTGAGCCAAAGGGGAAGGAAACCATGACCTGGTGAGAAATGGATTTAAAGAACAAGTGCAAAGGTAAGGCGCAGGATGCTTTGGTACAAGAAGCAGATTGGGTAACGGATCCGGGGATTACGCAACCCAGGGAAACCATCTTCCATAAAATGATGGAGATGGCATGGCTAACTAAGATGATGATTGAAAAACTGATTTTAGAAAGGGAAGAAGCCAGGCAGGAGGATAACAAGGAAAATAAGAAAATGTTGGACGAGATCCTGCGTCGCATCAACAATATGGAAACTATTACTAAACTATTAGTAGAGGTAGAGAAGGACCAGAAATGAAAGCTGGAGCAGTTGGCATCCCAATTCCACCTCTACCTAAGCTATATCCATCACATGGACATCACGCCTGTCGATAGACATGGTGCGCCAACTCAAATCAGGAAGACTCGCATGACCTCACAGAGGGAAGATAACAAGAGCCAGGCGGATGGCGAGAAGGAGCAGCCTCAGGTGCAGAAACACTTCATAGTTCTGGATCAATGATTTGGTAGTCCAGGAAGTAATTTAAGGCTTTGTTAGGTTAGCTCAGATATCTTTCACGCTCTAGGGTTTAGGAGGATGGTTTTAGTTTCTTCTTTTATGTATATGCTTTTTTCTCCAACTAAACATCGAAGGTATGGTCTTGTTTCCCTTGGTGGAAGACCAGAACCATCCCTCGTTACTTTCAACTTACGCAACTAGGGACCCCCTGGTCTAGTTTCCTTCTAGGCAGACCAGGAGGCCCACCTTTTGTATCATATTATTTTCAGTAATATAGATTCCTACACTCACTTACAAAAAAAAATACTTGTTTATCAAATACATAATTAATAACTTGCTTAGTTAGTGAAGTTTATCTTTATGATATACAAATCATTAAAAAGATGAAATAAAAACATTTTTTATAAATAAATATACTTTTAAGAAATATTTTAAATAAAAAATATATAATTATATTAAAAATAAAAATAAAAATATTATATTAAAAAATACAGCCATGTTCAGGGTTGGTGTGGATCCCTGGGTCATTTTGACGACTTAGATGCCCCTGAGTAGCGGTTTCTTAACCACAAGTTAGTCCCACATGTTACAAACAAAAAAAAAATAAAACAATTATAACAGATCAAATTTTTCCTTCAATTTATTTTATATTCTTTTAATTAAATTTATTATATTTGATAATAAAAAGTAAACAAATTTCATCTATATTAATAAATCACTACAACATACAAATTTTGTGATTTAACCACTTCATCTTTATATTTTTAATTAAATTTATTATATTTGATAATAAAAAGTAAACTATTTTCATATATATTAATAAATCAGTACACCATACAAACTTTGTGATTTAACCACTTCATCTTATGTTGAAAATTGTAATTTTTAAAATTTAAAGTCAAATTGAAATCCAATTACCCAATCTCCATTAGGTATTGTAATCTGTAATAGACACATTTGAGAATTATGATGAGTCCATTGCAAATTGTCATTTTGAAACTTTCGAAGAATTTAAAATTTATTGAAATCCAATCACCCAATCTCCATTAGGAATTGTAATCCGTAATATACACATTCGAGAATTATGATGAGTCCATTGCACATTGTCGTTATGAAAATCAAAATTAAATTTTATTGATTGATCTTAAAAAATGCTTAAATATAAAATTCTAGTTAATTTTATTTTTATCTAACCAAATATTATTTTTGATAATTTTAAATATAGAATTCTAATTAATTTTATTTTTATATAATTATATATATATATATATATATATATATATATATATATATATATATATTAAATGGATAGTATTCACAAAGTAATACAACATCTTCATCCATGTTGCAAGAGATTAAATTGTTAATATTAACCCAGATCCCTCCACATAAATATTTTATGTATTTTTCATATTATTTTAATATTTATTTGTTTTAATTTTTTTATTATGAAATACAAAATATTATTTTGCATTGAAAATGTAATTCTTCAATTTTAAAATTAGATTGTTATGAAAAATCATCATTTCCTAAAACCTTTAACCTGGGATGATTGTAATCTAATCATTTGACAATTGTAATTCTTCAAAGTATAAAGCATTGGAAATTGTAACTTTTAATACAAACACATTTGGGAATTATGAATACTCCATTACAAATTCTAATTATGGAATTCTAAAAGTATTAGAATTTTCAATAAGAATTTTATTCTTAGTCATGAGTGAGTCATATAATTAAAATGGATAAGAAATCAAATAAAATAATCCATCATTACTTATTAGGGATAAATAACCTTCCATTACATATGATTTGCATTCCTTTATTAATAGAATAATTAAATATAATTAAAATGGATAAGAAATCAAATAAAATAATCCATCATTATTTATTAGGGATAAATAACCTTCCATTATATATGATTTGGATTCCTTTATTAATAGAATAACTAAATTACTTATAATTAAAAGAGATTTTTTTTTAGAAATAATTTTTTTATAAAGAAAGAGACAAACAATCAAGTAGTTGCATTGATTTTAGCAATGATATAATGCAAAAAAAAAATAAGATGCATTGATTTCACTAATAATGCTACACAAATGACTCAATAAATTGATTTAAAAAATGATACATAATTAATAACAATATAGTTAAAAAAAATCAAAATATATATTATAATCTTATAAAAGATAAGTTGAAGTTTTCTACTTTGTTTTCTTGCATATGATTCTATTGTAAATATTTGGACATTAAAACCATTATATTCATCATTCTTTTTGTGATAATCTTAATATATATAGAATCATAAATTTTACACAACTAATGACCTTACAACTATCCTTGATCTTACAACTATCCTTGATCTAAGTAGCTAAAAAAATGGGTTTCCCAATTCTATATTGGTGATGAATTGGGTAAATGACGTGATTTAGATGAATTTTTTTCTTTTACGATTGGTTCTTGAGGAGATTCTTTCCATAAAATCAACATTCTCTATTGTGTCTTTCCATAATATCTATAGATATAGGAAATTTAAGATTACTGATGATTTGTTGAAAAGCGGATTTCTATTGGCTATCATAAGTGAGGGATGGGTGCATCGTGATTCATGTTTTTAATCATCCTATCTTTGAAATATAATTTCACATATATGGTTTGTCATTTTTTTTTGGAGGAATATAAACCATCATTTTTTTAGGAATATAATGGTACTTTAATGTGATCAAGAGAATAGAATATTATTATGAAGTGATCTATATTCCTTTTTGATGGTGGTCTTATATATATATATATATGATGATGATGGTCTATTAGAATGGATATATTTTTTTAGTAAGTTCTGGTTGAGAAACGTTTGGGAGAATATAACATTATGCATAGGAACTATAGCTTTAGGAACTTTGATTAACATGAAATATTCTTTGGAGCTACAATTGAAAAATGAAGTTCATAGTTCCTTTGTTGGTCAAGGTTCATTCATCATAGTTCTTGTGAGCCAGAGTTTTTGACTGAAAAATGAACTATGAACCCAGGAACTTTGACTGACTATAAATACACATTAAAATGTATTCGTCAAAGAGACTATGACCTCATGAACTATTATTGAAAAAGGAAATATAACCCACATGAAATATGATCGATAGGAACTCATCGATCAAAATTCCTATTAGTAAGAATTCTTGAGATCATATTTTCTTTGTCAGTCATAATTCTTATCAGTTAGAGTTTCTGAGGTCAATGTTCCCTTGTTGATCACAATTCCTTCATCATATTTCCCATGGGTAAAAGTTTTGCTAAGACATAACTATTATGGTTAGAGTTCCTGTGGGTGATAGTTCCTATAGGCTAGTGTTCTTGAGTGTCATAGTTCCTTTTTTATTCATACTTTCTATGATCATAGTTCATGTCAATAAAAGTAACTATTATCTAGAGTTCTTGAGGTCATAGTTCCTTTGTCAATCATAAACTATGACCCATGGGAACTATGATAGACAAACTATGACTACAGGAACTATGAAAACAAAATTATGATCAACAAAGGAACTACGATCTGAAGAACTCTAGCCAACGGGAACTCTAACCCACAATAACTTTAACTCGAAAGAACTATGACCACAGTGATTCTAACTGATATGAACTTTGATCAACAAAGAAACAAGAGGATCATAGTTCGTCAATCATAATAGTCCCTTGATCAAAGTTCCTGGTCAATAAATTCTCTAAAACTATGTCTAAGAAAAAGGTCATAGTTCCTTTGTGGATAATAGTTCTTGTCAATCAGAGTTCCTTACTAATAAAGGAACTATGACATCAAGAAATTTGACCGATAGGAACTCATCGATCAAAGTTCTTATCGATTAGAGTTCTTGAGGTCATATTTCTTTTATTCGTCATAATTCCTACTGATTAGAGTTTCTGAGGTCATAGTTTCTTTGTCGATCATAATTCCTATTAGTAAAAAACTATGACCAAGAGAAACTCCGAGTAATAATAACTATGACCACATGACCTATGATGAAGGAAACATGACCTTAGGAACTCTATCCAATGTGAACTATAACACACAATAACTCTAACCAATTGGAACAATGATCACCATAGTGACTCAAATTGACAAGTAATTTGATCGACAATGTAATAAGAGGATCATATTTTGTCGATCATAATAGTTCCCCAATCAAGGTTCATGGTCAAGAAATTCCTTGGAACTATGACTGACAAATGGAGTTGATATTTCCTTTGTCATTCAAAGTTCGTTCATCATAGTTCCTCTCGGTCAAATTTCCTTATTGATACAAACTATGACCAACAAAAGAACTATGACCTCAATAACTATTATTGACAAAGGAACTCTAACCCATAGGAACTCCAACTGATAGGAAATATGAACAACATGAACTCATCGATCCAAGTTCCTATCAGATAGAGTTCTTGAGCTCATAGTTCCTTTCTCGGTCATAGTTTCTGACAACCAAAGTTCCCTAGGTCATAGTTCATGTCAGTCAAAATTCCTAAGGTCATAGTTCCTTCATCATAGTTAGTGTGGGTCATAGTTATTATGATCATAGTTCCCATGGGTCATAATCCATGTTGGATATAGTTATTTATGGTTCCTTGTCAGTTACGATCATAGTTTATGTTGGTTAGAGTTCCTATTGACTAGAGTTCTTGAGGTTATAGTTCCTTTGCCGATCCTCTTAAAAGCCAAAGTTTCTAAAGAGGTTAAAGGATTCCTATTGAAAAAAAAAATTTCATAAAACCAAAATAAGCAAGTCAATTAAGGCACAAATCTCCACCAAGAACATCTAACAAAAACTTGTAAAGGTCAATGGCATTGAGTCGAGTGAAAAATAAAAGCATATAATAATTCTTGACAAGGAAAAACAACAACAAAACTTCTTCGATACATGTGGTGGAAACTTTTGGATCTAGGTCATCATCACGTGGCTTGGGTCAACCAAATGTAGGTGGAGTATCATCCACAATGAATGAACCCCAACTATCTCCCTCATGATCCTCTTATATATGTGATTTTTTTGAGATTTAGGTGGAATACCATCAACAACCAATGGGCCCTATCCATATCCCTCTTGCTCCTATTGGATATATTTCTCCTCTTAGATGGTCATCCCCATCAACAAATACTTTTCCATATTTAATTCAACAAGTGGTCACAATATTATTCTTACCCCTCCCTTAAAAGGTATGAATGATGTTTAAATGGATAAATAGAAGCATACATGGTCTATGGAAAACTAAAAACATGGAGTTATATTTGACCTTTTAGTCTACAAACATAGTTCTTCATGGCTAGAGTTTCAAAGGTCATAGTTCCTTTATCGGTCATAGTCAATGTAAGTCAAAATTCATGACTGATAGGAATGATTCTCGAAAAAGGAACTATGATCGACAAAGGAAATTTAACCCACATCAACTCATCAATCAAAGTTCCTATCAGTTAGAGTTCTTAAGTTCATAGTTCCTTCATCATAGTTCCTATGTTCATAGTTCTTATAGTTAAAAGTTCTTATGGGTCATAGTTATTGTGGTTAGATTTATTGTTATTCAAAGTTCCCGTGGGTCATAGTTTCTATTGGATATATATCTTGAGTGTCATAGATCCTTTGTTGAACATATTTCATGTCGAGAAAAGTTCTAGTTGGATATATTTCCTGAGGTCATAGTTCCCGTGGATTAGATTTTTTGTCGGTTACAATCTTGAGGTCATAGTTCCTTTGTTGATTAGAGTTCCTTTTAGTCAAAATATATGACCCACATGAACTATTACCGACAATAAATATGAACATAAGAACTATAACCTCAAGAATTATTTCCAATAGAACTCTAACCCACACTAATTCTAATCGATGGGAACTATGACCATAATTACTCTAAATGAAAAGAACTTTGATTTTCGAAGGAACAAGATGAGCATAGCTCGTTATTCATAATAGTACCTTGATCAAAGTTCCTAGTCAATAAATTCCATGGAACTATGATTGTCAAACATTGGTCATACTTTGTTCATCATAGTTCCCGTGGGTAATAGTTCCTGACAAACAAAGGAAATATTCCTTGGAACTATGAATGAAAAATGGAGGTCATTGTTTCTTTTTCGGTCAAATTTCATTCATCATAGTTATTGTCGATCAGAGTTCTTGACTGACAACGGAAATATGACTTTAGGAACTATGATAAAAAAAGGAACTCTGACGAGAATATTTCTTGAGGTCATAGTTCAAGTGGGTCATAGTTCACGAGGGTTAATGTTCTTGAGGTCATAGTTCCTATGGGTCAGAGTTACTATGGTAATAGTTCCCTTGGGTCATAATTTCTATTGGCTAGAGTTCCTGAGTGTCCTAGTTCCTTATTAGTCATACTTTGTGACATTTAAAGTTCCTATTCACTAGGGTTCTTGAGGTCATAGTTCCTTTATCATTCCTCTTGAAAACCAAAGTGTCATAAAACCAAAATAAATAAGGAAATAAAGGTCCAAATCCCTTCCAATTGTTGAGATCAATTCTCTCTTCTGAAATTTCCCTCCTCTTTTCTATTTTCCCAACACCTTTTGTCCTTTTCTTTTCCGTCTTCTATACTTACCCCCACTCCCATTTTCTTTTTTCCCCTCTCTTTTCCCTTTCTTGTTACTATACTTAGTCACATTTAAAAATTGGTGGGCTCACGGGTTGGAGGAATCGTGGGTTCTCACATTTATCCATATTCCCATATCATAAGTCTGAACGAAAACCATGTTATTATGTACTTAACCTTTTTTGCAACTGCAGGTTCACCGGTTCAAGCTTTCATATTCCAAAGTTCCACAATATCCATTTTTCACCCAAAGATCCTAGATCTATATTATGATCGTCGAACTTATCGAGATCTTAAGCATTTCATTTCTCCTGTATCGATTATGACCGACCGCTATGCAATACTTAGTCTATATTTTATTGTTCGCAACCACAAGTTCACAGGTTCTAGGGCTGGCGGGTTCACAAAAAGGCCCAAATTCAAATTGTTATTTTCCATCTATGTCATCTTCGTGCTTTCCCCATTGTGCGTTTAGTATGGTTTAATGTTAATAATTGATTATGCAAGCTCCATAAATATCATCATTAATAAGTGAAAGGCTCGAGAAGAGTTTTCCATTATTGCATTAAAGCATGATTTGCCAAGGGTTATATTATTGTTATCTCTCTCAAGGGATTCATTTCAAGTATTATCTAGCTAAAAGAACACTCTCGTCAACCCATGGCAGCAATAGCTCGACAACAATTTTGCGGTGATACTTTGAATATTTTTTGGTGTGAAGACCATAAATTTCAGTGGTCGAGAGCGTATTCTTACTATTCATCTCCTCCTGCTAAAAAATAAGTGATATGGACATCCATAATTGTGCGCACAAGGAGTGTCCCTGAATTATTCAACTCCAGAGAACTGGTTGCATCGTGCGTTGAGAAATACGTACTGAGTCAACAGATAATTCAACTTCAAGACCATTCCCCCATCTCTCTTTCACCGCAAGTATTTTAGAATATGTTGAAGCTCCCTGAGCCAACACTTACCTTCAAGGTTGAGGATTGCAGGGATTTCTTGAAAAGACATGAAAATGGGTTGTATCTCTTGCCAGAATATTTGGAGAACTCAATGTCTATCACAAAGGATATAACCAGGATTCAGGTAGACTCTTTCAAAAACCACTTTCGGGAACTCGCTTGGTTTTTAACTAGGTTGACAGGCCAAGAAATCACTGCCACCATTTCCCGCATGATTCTTTATATTCTATTTTTTACAGTTAAAGAGAAATCTATATTCGATTGGGGAAAACTAATTTCCATTGAAATCTCCTTCCAATTGTCACATTAAAAAAGGGACAAGAAATTATTTATGGCTTCTTATTTGGTGTTTGCGATAGCATATTGTTTTCAATTTCTAAAATTGACTATCTATAAGAAGGTGAACTGTGAATTTGATCATGTTACCTTATGGTACCAAGCACTGTGGAAACACAAATATTCCTTGCATTTTTATGAGGTTTATAATGACTTCGTCTCTATTTTCAAAGGACTATTGATTGGTAAGGATACCCTGAGGATAACTAACTAGGAAAACAAATTCTTTGATAGAAAGGGGATGTTAGAGTAGATCGAAAATCACAATGTTATCAAAAATATTTGTTCCAAGGAAAATCCCTCTTTTCTCTCATACCATGTATCTGATAAAATGTTTATTACGGAAGTGCAATGAAGTATGATTTCTGGATGAACTTTTTCTATGAAAAACAGAAAAATAAATTCATACCATTTCCTTGGAAAATTGGGGACCTTATATTCAGGAATATAAAAAAAATTGATGAGTTTGCGAACCAATTCTACAATGTGAATCTAAAATACTCTGAAAAGATAAAGGGTTTTGACCCTAAATTTTTTTTTGTAGAACACATGTTGGCAGTCAGATTCAACAACTCATTTATTCATACTATTCTGAGTGAAGATGAAGACAACAACTTAGGCGCTCCTTCTCATAATGCTGGTGACATGGAAATAGTACTTAGTACTAATGACATTCATAAGAAAAAAGGAAAGGGTCCCAATGAGAAGAGTGTCCAATCTCCAGTTGTTATTCCTAAAACCACCACATCTTGGAGTAGTGCTCCAATGACCTACCTAAATCAGAAAGTTACCAACACTAGTTCAAGCAACGAAGGATAAAATAATCCCCCCTCTAGAAAAATCAAAAGCTCCCACAAGATCCCACTGAGAAATAAGAGGAAGAATGTTGTGCAAGAGGAGGAAGATTCTCTCATAGAAAATGACATCAACAACTTCTCTCTTGAAGACATGGAGCTTGAGGCAGATATTGAGAAATTATTTCCCACCATTGATCAGTCGGGAAACACGGCCCATCAAAATTCATCATTAGAGATCATTGAGAATGGAATTTTCAATGAAGAAGAATCATTTTCTTTTTAGAGCGATGTCTTTGACAAGGATTATAAGAAATTGATTATTGAAAAGGGTGATGTAAATATTAAGAAAGGAAAATATCATTCATAGGTTGACCTCAAGGATATGCAGCCTTCCCAAATTTAAAAAATTCACAGAGAAACTAGGGATGCCTTGGATGATTCCATTAGTGGCCTAGAAGCAGAGAATACAAAATTGAAAGAAAGAATCAAGGAGTTGGAGGATACCTTAATGCCTCTTCCACTTCTTTCCAATACTTTGTCTATAGTCAGGCCCACCAAAACCGTTCATAAATTGAAAGGATCTTCAAGCCTACTTACATCATCCAGGAGCTATGTAGAAAGAAATGTCAAGAAAAGAATGGCATTTGGCTCGAGGGTGCATGCATTCCATGAATACTTGCAAGACGATCTGAAGAACAAAGAATGATCTTACCCTGATGTTGTAGTGTGATTGGGAATTAAAGTTTCTAACATGACGGAATTAATAAGAAGACACGAGAATTTTCCCTCCCCATATCAGATAAAGCAACTGAATGGATGATGGAAGGAGAAGATTAAGAATTTGAATAATAGTGTTCAAGCATGCAACTAATCTATATTAAAAAGGGAATAACTATACAAGAAACTCACAGAGATAGACCTAGCAGGAAGCATCAATGAAGTATAAGACTCCAAAATAATTATCAACTCAATATTCCTAACAAAGAAACAATTTGATGAAGAAGTTGAGATTTTTAAAGGGTTATCAGTTGAAAATTTCTACGGTATACTCTAATCCAATGAAGATGACATAGAATATTGGATAGTGGAATATTCTGTGAAGAATCGAGATACTGAGGAAGTGGTACATCGTATTTCCCTTGATTTGAGAGACTTGGAAAGAGCGAGTTATTCCACATAAAAATCCTGCATGAGATAAGCGTGGCACCAAAGAAACGTTATATTGAAGAACGGTTCAAGAAATAAATCTACAAATTAACCAACGAAGGGCAAGAAACAGTTGATACTGTTCCTGTAACCGTTAATGAAGACAATAAAAGGACAGAAGCAAGCAAGTGAATAGACAAGAGACCATCATAGCAATTTTATGTTGATCACATCTTTGATTCTTTATCAGTTCCTTCATCTAGTTATTCCACCTCTTTCACTAGAAAGGTTTAACCAAAGTCTGATAACTTTTCGTTTTATTCTTTCCAGGTCTTTGTGTTCTACTTTCTCCCACCATCTTCCTTCTACGAGCTTATTTCTTGTATTTATTTGCTTTATGGTCCACGAGATCCCCAATCCCATTCCTTAGGACAAATGCATTTTAAATTTCAAAGAATATGTAACAGACTATATTTTTTTTAAAAATTTCAAGAGAGCTACTTCGGGAACAATATCGACTGTACTTTGTAACCCTGAGTTTTGAATATAAATCATTTGAGGTTGATCTATGATTATCTTTATTTAAGATGCCCATGTTCACTCTGTCAAAGTTCTCTTATGCATGCACACCATTTTCCTTTTATTTTTATGTGATCATAAATCTTAAGTTTAACAATGATGAATGTGAGGAACTTTTATCTATTTTCTTTAAATGTATGAAGTATGTGTTTCCTGGTCATTTCTCAAGAACTTTATTTAAAAAGAAAATAAAACTTTTTCTTTCTTGTTATTTATTTTGCAATTTTTGTATTTCTTTGATTACCATGATAGACTTTTGCAAAGTCCCATATTATGAAGACCTATAGTCCTACGAAAATATTAAAGTAAAGACGATTACCACCTCTATAAAAATGCAGGGGGATTTACATCCTCGTGAGGTTGTCTTTTTGGTCCTAATGAATTCAAGTGTCAACATTTTTGGCGACCATACTGGGGAATGAAATGAAATCTAAAATCTGGTCTAACATTTTGAAAAGTACATGACTTTTCCCCAGGATAATCAGCCCCACCTGGAAATTGGATTGAATGGCCAATGAGGCATCTTAGATCAGTTATACAATTTGGTAATATCAACAGTCGAGACCCATGAAGAATTGGAAAGGTATTGGTATACCTTCATCCAAGAAGAAGAAAGAGAAATCCTTCGAAGACAAAGGAGAGATGAGCGACAAGACCAAAGAAACCAAAGGCTTTCCAAAGAGAAATAAGGAGAAGGTCAACATTGAAGCTGGACGAATACAAGGGACCAATTACCAGAAGTAAAAGTAAGAAACGATGTATTATGAGAACCATAAATCATGTCCCTAGAACATCTATGGACATGGAATAAATAAATGAACAACCATGAGAAGAACCTCATGAAGAGAGATGAGGAGGTGGAGAAGGTCTTGCAAGAATTCAAGAGAACCCGATATTTGAAAATCAAAGAAGATTAAGAGATTCCCCTCTAAATATTATAGGTGAGCAACATGATCTCCCTATTCTCCCTAAGGGTACCTTGAAGGAATTTTTTGGAGATGGAGCAATCGACTCAAAGAGGTACGTTCACTTATTTCTTGATGTTTGTGATTTTCATCATGTTGAGTATGATGATGTCATGGTCAGATTATTTCTCCAAACATTGTCAGGAAGAGTGTATGAATGGTATTCGAAATTACCCAGTAGATCAATCCGCTCATTTAATGACCTCAAAGCCATGTTACTGACTATGTTCTCCCCTCCAGTTTAATATCATACCTGTCTCACCGATTTCACACAAATTGGTGTGAGGAAGAATGAAACAATCTGAGAATTTAAGCTGAGGTTCAATAAAAATTTGAGTAAAATTATAGAAGATAAATGACCTAATGACCCAGTTATACTCGGTTGTTATAACAATGCAATTCCCCCAAATTTGAAATATTCTATCATAACATCCCAGATGGATACCTTGGAGGAAGAAATGACTAAATCCACTGAGATGGAAGAAATTATGATTGAGGTGGGTGTCGACCCCGACATTATCTTGGGAAAAGTACAAAGATAGGTGGTAGGATTAAGTATTGATATTCAAGGGGCCTCTAGTTCAATAAAGAACAAAGAATTCAGACCATGAATGACTCAAAATCAAACAAATGGAGGAGGAGTTTTTAAGGGAACCATACCAGATGTGAAGGTAGATCATGTTGTGGTGCAGGAAACCAAGCAAAGAATCGAAATTGCACAAATGAATAGAAATATCAGGCAAATGCAGAATGAGATAACTTGACTAAGAAGGGGTATCATTATGTGGAAAATCTGAGAATTCCAGTCCCAGAGAAAAGAAGAACCCCCCCCACAAGAAAACAAAGTGAGATTTGAAAACATGGATAACCCACAAAGGACAAGGGTTTCGAGACAACCAACCCCTAATGCAATTGTTCTAGACGACATATATGATGAGAAAATTGTTGAGCAAGAGAATTATTACTCACCTAATGAAAGTTTCAAAACTCTACATATGGACGGATGCAAGACATCCATGTATATATTTGAAGAGGCATAAAATGATCCTAACTCGCAAGAAAACATCTCCTAGACAAGAGGATTTGCAAATAGATCCAAGTATAAAAATGATTTGGAAAAAGAAAAGAAAAAGTCAAGTGAAAAAAGGGAGAATGAGAAAGTGATGGATGGCGTTAGAAGTAAGAAGAAACACCCCATGTCAAACTCCACACAAATGACATAAATTTTTTTAGAAGACTTAAATAAATTAAGGATAACTCTTCCTTTTACTAAAGTGGTGAAGATTCCCCAACAAAGGTAGAATGTTTTGAGATTGTTGGATGATCCATATGAAAAGGAAGAAGCTATTGTTACAAGTCTAAAAAAAAAACAGAACAAATCGACCGCTGAGTTGAGAGGTAAAATTCCTCCTTTTTATATTTCAATTGAAAATCATGATGTTGCACTTCATAATTATTTAGTGGATACTGGCGCGACCAATAATGTTATGCCGCTCGCGGTCATGGAGGCATTGGGTATGAATTGTCCCAAATATTGATAGAGAATAATCCTAACTTCTCTTGGTATATTACTTGTCTTAGGTACCTAGACCTTGGTTAATGCATCCCAATGCATTTTTCCTCACTTGATTCGACTTTCTAGAGAGGGTAGGAGACACCTTCCTTGATTTTAGGGAGTTTTCCTTAAGTTTAGGGAGTTAAATTTGAGTTCTTTAGTTATAAATCCACTTAATAACTCCTTTCCAACCTTCATGCAAAGTTTAAACACCTAAATGAAGGGGAGCACACTTCCTCCTTAAATCAAGGAAATTGTCCCTTGATTTTAGGGATTTACCCCCTTTCTTTAGTAAAATTGAATGTTTTGCATGTCATTTATGAATAAATCATACTTTTAATCCTATCATACACATGTTAGGTGTGGTTTAACTATTTTATAGGTTTAGGCATGTGCTTTAGCCATTTTTACACTTCTTTTAGTGGCAGTTTCTATTATTAGTGACAAGATCAATTCCTCTCTACATATTGGATTGATCTCATTGTAATTTTGAGAACATATTGTGAATACATTCATTCTTGTTGAGTAAATTCTTATCTTTCTCTCTCTTCTTTGTTTATTTTCAACTTCATTGGATTATTATTATTTTTCTCATCGAATTCTAGATCTCTCGAGTCTCAGAATTTTACATGGTATCAAAGCCTTGGGGAATCTGAGGGAGAGGTATACTAGTTTTATTTGTAGGTGAAAGATCATCAAAGGAGGAAAAATAAATAAATGGATCAACACCTTCAGCCCAAGAATGTTGTCCTAACTCCACTCAACTACTTTGAATGTAAATCCAAGATCACCCTTTCTCTTTGAAGAAAAGGTCTCTACCAGATAACAATGGCAATGGAAGTAGAGCCTGATTTCGTCAATGAAAAAAATGACTTTATCAATAGACAATATATGGCCATAGGATGTATCTACTTATATATTTCTCCATAATTCTCCACCAAGTATATGATGTCTAACAAGACTCAACTCAAAATGAATTATGGACCATATTGGAGGTTCTATTTGGGAATAAAGAAGATTGTAAAGATTGCATGCAAGGGATTGGAAAGATAGAGCCAGAAGAGAAATCGTCAGAAGACCAAGCCTATTATTATGAAGAGTCTTCTACACAAGTATCTACACGAATTTGTATTCCATTAATTTCAGATGATGTCTACTCCATTTCAGATTTGTTTTCTAAATTTCATATGGAATATATCATGCATGAATCTCAAGAGTCACATGCAGAAACTTATGCATGCACCATGCATGCATCTCAAGAGAAAAAAAGGGGGCCGCACACATCAGATTCAATTATAATATTTTATGAGAAACATTTTCAGAAACAAATTCTATATTTGAATTCCTCTCGTAAAAATACCTAATTTCAAAAAAAAAAAATAGTCCAGAACGAAGTCCGGGAAGTGAAGTTATGATCATTTTAGAATCTACAAAATTTCATCATTTTTCCAGAAATGGCCGCACGATTTTCAAAGTTTCATCCAAACTTTATTTGGTATTTTTTCAATACAAGAAGAGAAAGTGGATATGTGTGGACATCTCAATGGTGCATATACTTCATCAGATTTGTGCAGACATCTACATCTTCAACAAAATATTCAACAAGCACAAATTTACACAGTTACGAGGTCTTCTTGGAGTGAAGGACATGGTTTCTTAGCAAGTGCATTTTCTTTCTTCTCATATTTTTTTATGCATCCTCTTTTTTTTTTTTTTAGGGGGGCGGGGTTTCCCATGAGGTTTTCCCTATTTCCTTGTTTTATGAGGGGTTCATTATTGTATTGATTACGTAAAATGGCCTAGTAGTCGGGGCTCACATTTTCTTATTATGTAACTACAGTTAGGCTTAAGGGGGGGTGTTATAGAATAATCCTAACCTTCCTTGGTGTATTACTTGTCTTAGGCACCTAGACCTTGGTTAATGCATCCCAATGCATTTTTCCTCAATTGATTCAACTTTCTAGAGAGGGCAGGAGACACCTTCCTTGATTTTAGGGAGTTTTCTTAAGTTTAGAGAGTTAACTTTGAGTTCTTTAGTTAGAAATCCACTTAATAACTCCTTTCCAACCTTCATGCAAAGCTTAAACACCTAAAGGAAGGACAACGCACTTCCTCCTTAAATGAAGGAAATTGTCCCTTGATTTTAGGGATTTACCCCCTTTCTTTAGTAAACGTGCATGTTTTGCATGTCAGTTATGGATAACTCACACTTTTCATCCTATCATACTCATGTTAGGCATGGTTTAACTATTTTAGAGGTTTAGGCATGTGCTTTAGCCATTTTTACACTGCTTTTAGTGACAGTTTCTATTATTAGTGACAAGATCAATTCCTCTCTACATATTGGATTGATATCATAGTAATTTTGAGAACATATTCTGAATACATTCATTCTTGTGGAGTACATTCTTCTCTATCTCTTTCTTATTTTTTTATTTTCAAATTCATTGGATTAGTATTATTTTTCTCATCGAATTCTAGATCTCTCGGGTCTCAGAATTTTACAAATATTATGAGACTGGTGAAAGAATATATACAATTGACTCTAGAAAAGTTACAACTTATGGAGAAATCAAGGATTTCTATGCTTGGATCACGAATGCCCCCCATATTATCACAATTTTCAATATTATTGTAGTAGACTTTCCTCTAGCATATGGAGTTGTTTTGGGAAGAGATTGGCCATCAATGATCTGGGGATACATAATGAAAGATGGAAGTTGCATGATGCTGCTAAGAAAAGAAGGAGCAATGATTAAGGTGCCTCTTGAAGCCTAAAAACCTTTCTCTTTCAAAAAGAAGGATAGTGAATTAATGGAAGACTATATAGATGCTGGGATTGGAAATTATGTTATTCTACACATGGAAAACATTGAAATCATGGAGCAAATTTGAGACACGAAGAATCAATAGAAACCGTTTGAAGGTTTCTAGAGGATGTCATTCGATGGAGCATGTTCAAGCTCTGAGAGTGGAGCTGGAATTGTCCTTGTAATTCCAGGTAAGATTATGCATCCACATGCTATCAGGCTCGAATTTTCATGTACGAATAATGAGGCAGAATATGAAGCTTTAATGAAAGGGATTATTCTTGTGCAAGAAATGAAGATAGAACATCTAATTGTGATAGGAAACTTCGAGTTGGTAGTTAATCAAGTGACAGAGAAGTATAAAATCAAGAAGGAAAGACTCAAATTATATTTCAAAAGAGTTAACGAATTGATGGAATCTTTCAAGTCCTTCGATATTTATTTCATCCCAAGAGACAAGAACGAGAAGGCAGATTCATCGACCTTGGCAACCTCATTATCAAACCTAGATGATATTCAAAGAAAAACATATTTTCAAGTAGAAAGAGTATTCCGACCTTCTGTGCCTAATAACCTGGAATATTTGTAAGTGTTTGAGAATGATGAACAATTGAAATTTTTTTTGTTGAATGATGATGAGGGTGAACACAATTACATATCTCATGTCCCAAGAGATTGTATTCAATCTGAGCCCCTTTTTACAAAATATGACCATGTTAAGAATCTCCTGGAAGAAATTTCACACTGAAAGGTTCAAGAAATAGGAAAGATCAATATTGGAACTGAAATTTCCCCGAAATATTTTAACTTGGGATTTTATTGTACCAGTGAAGAAGTTGATCAATATGTTGCATTGTTTAAAGAATATCTTGATATGTTCACATGGACCTATGATGATTTAAAAGCTTATGATAAAATTATATTTCAACATAACATTCCTCTGAGAGAAGAAGTAAAGCCATTCAAGTAAAAAATAAGGATGATGAACCGCAAATTGAAACCTTTGGTAAAGGTTGAATTGGAAAAATTAAAGAAGGTCAAAATAATATATCCCATTAGGCATTCCGATTGGCTTTCAAAACCTGTGATAGTATGAAAAAAGACCGGGGAGATTCAAATGTGTGTGGATTTTAGGGATCTTAACAAAGAAAACATAAAGGATAACTATCCTTTATCTAACATGGAGTTTCTTCTCTAGCAAGTCACAAGATCATCTTGTATGTTCATATTGGATGATTTTTCTGGATATAATAAAGTCTTGGTTGTTGAGGAAGACAGATGAAAGAAAACGTTCATAACACCTTGGGAGACATATGCATATCATAGGATTCCCTTTGGTTTGAAGAATGCATGAGCCACATTTTAGGGGACCATGAATCATGCAATTAGTAGGTTGATAGGGAAATTCATGGTAGACTATCAATATGATTTGATGGTGCATTAAAAAAGAAGGGGTGATCATATTCACCACTCAAGGAAAGTTTTTGGCAGATGCAAATTATATGGTGTTTCCATAAACCAAAATAAATGTTTATTTGTTGTGACTCCAGTAAAACTATTGGGTCACATTATGTGCAAGGAAGGGATTTATATATATCCAAAAAGAGTCAAGGAAATAAATGAACTCAACCCCCCATCATCTAAGAAAGGAGTTCAATTGTTTTTTTGGTAAGCTCAGATTTGTACGAAGATTTGTTCCCGACTATGCAAGTATTGTGAAGCCGATCAATTTATTGTTGAAAAAGGAGTAGAGGTTTGAATGGACAATGCGTACTCAAGAATATTTCAAAAATATCAAAAGAGCGATCACCACAACTCTGGTCCTCACTAGCCTAGATTTTGAAAGGGATTTCATCATCTATTCGTTTGCTAAAGAAATAATTGTTGCATCTATTCTTACTCAGAGGAACACCAAGGGTGAAGAACTCCCAATTAGTTTTATGAGAAAAAACCTTCATGACTATGAATTGAGATATTTAGAACTGGAAAAACAATCCTTGTCTCTTGTGAAAGTGATGACTCACTTTTGGATGTACATACTAAATTATCATGTCATTTATTATGTTCCATCATCGCCAGTGAAGATGATTTTGAATAAACAATTAAGAGAAGGAAAATGGGGCAACTGGATGGCAAAGATCCAAGAATACGATATTGAAATTAAACCTTTAAAGGTTGTCAAAGGACAAGGTTTATGTAATCTCATAAAAAATAGTGATTCTGTGGATGGAATGATTTCAATCTCAGTAGGAGAACCATTGGCTGATTTAGAATGGTATGGAGACATTGTATTCTACTTGAGGTCCAAGAATTTCCCAGTCACCATGAACTCTAAAGAGAAGAGAACATTGAATATGAAGTCAAATCAATATCTTTTGATTCTTGATATAATGTTCAAAAGGAACTATGATGGTATATTACTAATATTTGTTGATGAAAACAATGCCCAAGAACTAATGAGGAAATTCCATGAAGGGGTATGTGGTGGAAATTTTCACCTAAAACCACTTCCCATAAGATCATAAGAGATGGGTTTTGTTGTCCATCAATTTTTAGAGACTTGTATTCCATGATAAGGAAGTGTGTATCTTTCCAGCGGGTTTAAGGGAAAATCAAGAGATCTATAATGTAGTTTCAACCCATAAATGTAGGACAACCATTATCCCAATGGGGACTTGACTTTTTCTGTTCAATAAATCCAAAGTGAAGAAAGGGACATATGTATATTCTCACCACTACAAATTATTTTACGAAGTGGCCAGAGGCAGTGGCATTAAAATGGGATGATTTTGAAGAGTTAATTAAGTTCCTCAAAGATAATATTCTATCAATATTTAGTGTTCTAGACAAATTTGTCACTGATAATGGTTCGATTTTCATTGGTTCCAAATTTACAAAATTCTTTGGAGAATATGGAATTATTATGCATAAATCATCAAACTATTATCCACAAGGAAATGATATTGTAGAATCCAAAAATAAGACACTCATTCAGATATTGAAGAATATTGTTGATAAGAACCAAAGGAATTGGCACCTGAAGTTGACTGATGCATTGTGGTAAAGCATAAGGACTCCAAAGGATAGCATCAAAATGTCTCCATCTACATTGGTTTACGGGAAAGAAAAAAAAATGCCAGTTAGTCTCGAACTCAATGCTCTGAGTTTCATGGTTAATACATAAGACACAAAATATAGTTCACCTATCCAATGAAGGATCAACCTGTTGTTGAAATTGGAGGAAGGACGAAGTAAATCCCTTAATAGAGCTTCTCAGAGACAACAAAGTATCAAAAGATATTTCGACCACAGTGCAACTGTAAATAATTTTCAGAAGGGAGAGATGGTGTTACTCTGGAACAAATCCAAGGAGAAGGCATCCATGCATACAAAGTTCGAAGCATTGTGTATTGGACCATACATTGTCGACAATATCCTGGGTTTTAATTCCTATATTTTCAAAGAAATGAAGGGTAAAATATTAATGCTTCCCATGAGAGGGAAACATTTGAAATGTTTCTTCACCGAAAACTTTCATTTTTTCTATACATAAATTTTATTTTCCAGTTTATATATTCATACCTTTTACTTCGTAACCCAATGTATGAAAGTGCTTTGTCATAAATATTTTGGATTCTTGAAAACCCACAAGGGGTTATCATCCCACAGTTGGAGCCAATTGTTGAGATCAATTCCCACTTCCAAAATTTCACTCCCCTTCTCTATTTTCTGAAATCCTTTTGTCATTTTCTTTTCCCTCTTCTATACTTACCCCCATTGCCCTTTTCTTTTTTCCCCTCCCTGTTTCCTTTCTTGTTACTATACTTAGTCATATTTCAAAATTGGTGGGTTCACCTGTTGGCAGACTCACAGGTTCTCACATTCATCCATATTCCCATATCATGAGTTCGATCGACTGTCGTGTTATTATGTACTTAACCATTTTTGAAACCATGGGTTCATGGGTTCCATCTTTCATATTCCAAAGTTCCACGATATCCATTTTTCACCCAAATATCCACGATCTACATTATGACTGTTAGACTTATCGACCTCTTAAGCATTTAATTTCTCCTGTATCGAGTTTGACCGACCGTCGTGCAATACTTAGTCTATTTTTTATCATTCGCAACTGTGGGTTCATGGGTTCTCGGGTTCCCGGGTTGGTGGGTTCACAAAAAGGCCCAAATTCAAATTGCTCTTTTCTGTCCCCACCATCTTTGTGCTTTCCCCAATGTGCATTTAGTATAATTTAATGCTAATAACTAATTATGCAGGCTCTGTAAAGATCATCATTAATAAGCAAAGGGCTTGAGAATATTTTCCATTATTGCATTAAAGCATGATTTCCCAAGGGTTATATTATTGTTATCTCTCTCAAGGGATTCATTTCAAGTATTATCTAGTTAAAATAACACTCTCGTCAACCCATGGAAGAAACAACTCGACAACAATTCTACGGTGATACTTTGAATTTTTTGGGCGTGAAGAACAAAACTTTCAGTGGTCCAGAGTGTATTCTTACTATTCATCTCCACTTGCTAAAAAATATGTGATATGGACATCCAAAGTTACATGTGCAGGGTGTGTCCCTAAAGTATTCGACTGCAAAGAACTGGTTGCATGGTGCATCGAGAAATATGTATCGAGTCAACAGATTATTCAACTTCAAGAACATTCCCCCATCTCTCTTTCACCACAAGTATTTTGGAAGATCTTGATGCTCCCTGAGCCAAGAATTACCTTCAAAGGAGAGTATTGAATGGATTTACTTAAAAGACATGAAAATGGATTGGATCTCTTTCCAGAATATTTGGAAAACACAACGTCTATCCCAGAGGATATAACCAGGCTTTAGGTAGACTGTTTCAAAAACCCCTTTCGGGAAATCACTTGTTTTTTTACCATGTTTAGAGGCGAAGAAAGCATCGCCACCATTTCCCGCATGATTATTTATATTATATATTTTACATTTAAAGAGAAAGCTATCTTTGATTAGGGACATTTGATTTCTATTGAAATCTCCTCCCAATTGTCACATTACAAAAGGGACGAGCAATTCTTTATGGCTTCTTATTTTGTGTTTACGATAACATATTGTTGTCAATTACCAAAATTGACTATTTTTAAGAGGGTGAAATTTGAACTTGATCCAATTACCTTCTGATACCAAACACTATGGAGACACAAAGCTTCCTTGCATTTTTACGAGGTTTATAAAGAATTCCTCTATGTTTTCAAAGTGATATTTTTTGGTAAAGATACCCCCAGGATATCTGACCAGGAAAATAAATTCTTGGATAGAAAGGGCACATTAGAGAAGATGCAAAACCACAATGTTATAAAGATTTTTTGTTCCAAGGAAAATCCCTCTTTTCTCCCATACCATGTATCTGATAAAATGTTTATTACGAAAGTGGCAAAGCAGTATAATTTATGGCTGCACTTTTTCCATGAAAAATGGAAGAAGCAATTCATACCCTTGCCTTGGAAAATCAGGGACCTTATATTCAAGAATATAAACAAAATTGATGATTTTGCAAACCACTTCTACAATGTGAATATGAAATACACTGAAAAGATAAAGGGGTTTCACCCTAACAAAAATTTCCTACAACACATGCTGGCGGTCGAATTCAACAATTCTTTTATTCATACTATTCTAAGTGAAGAAGAAGATGACAACTTAGGCACTCCTGCTCACAATGTTGGTGACTTGGAAAAAATACTTCGTACTAATGAGCTTCATAAGGAAAAATGAAATGGGCTCAACGAGAAGAGTGTTGGAAATTGGTTGTTGTCATTAATGTCAACCCTAGTCATGGGTTTTGGACCACAAGATTGATAAAGGTATTTGGACATGAAGGACAATTCACATGCATATACAACACCCATGAATGGATATTATACATCATGTTGTTTCTGGTGGTATGTGGCACGTCATGTGGATCCTCATGGTTGAGGAGAAATGAATTTTTGAAGATGACAAAGTGAATTGAAGAAGGAAGTACATGTAGGCCCTGAAGATAATAAAATAAAATAATTACAAAATAAGAAAGTGTCAGGTCGGCCCTAATGTTAAAAGGAAGTGACATAAATGGTATAAATAAACATCATTATACATTCATTTGATACAAGTTGAATTTTAGAGTAAATAAGAAGTAAAGAAGGCCCGATTTCAAGGGAGGATAAAGTCTTTTGGTGATGTGTTCTAAGGTATGTTATTTTCAGGTCATCTTACCATTTTTTATATAATTTTTTTTATAGAACGATTCAGATGGTAAAATCACTATGGTATTGAGAAGACATATCAAGGTACGTTTGGTAAAAAATTCATCTCTTTATTCTCTATAATTATGGAGATACACTCTATGGAAGATAGGGTTTGTGACCAGTTCTGAAGCTAGTCAATAAATAGGTGTTCCGGGTAAAACAATCATAACTTCTTCATAGAGAATCCAAATGACGTGGGAGAAATTTCATTGGCAAGAGTACAAACTGTAGTTTATTGTGTGCAAGTTTCATAATCAGATGTTAAATATTGAGCGCGGGGAATGTTGTACAAGTTCGGTCTCCTGAATAGAACAGAATTGAATAAAGTCTACCATTCTTTCTATAAATTCTTTTTGGGGAGGATTCAAGGAGTGAAACTTGGAGGAGTTTCAGAGAATACATTGAGTAAGATTATCTATAGGATCAAAGTACTCCAAGAATTGAAGAATTGCAAAATTGAAGAAATCTCAGGAAGCATTATTAGGTTCTATGTGATGATTGGTTGATGGTGATGATTGGTTGATGGTGATGATTTAATGTAAAGTTTTATTATCTCTCATATATTCTTCGGTGGAAGGAAGGGGAAAATATGGAGAGTTCAAATATCTCTTGATATTGGAGGATTGTATCTTCCTCTTGGAGGTTTATCCCTCCCTTTACATTTGGAACTTGTAGCTACCTTTGGAGGTCATTACTTCCCTTGAACAATAACTATTGATTATTTCTCATATATTGTGCATGGTGTATTTTGGTGTATTGGTGTAACTCTTATACTATTGTTCATTTCTCATTGGATATAGTTGAATGGTTTAAGTATAAG
>ML780498.1:1157271-1237632 GCA_009831015.1 Picea engelmannii | reverse complement strand
CTCCTTGATTTTCTGAACTGCCTCTTTGCATGCCTCCTTTACGCATGTCACCTCATGCAAACGCTGTCTTAACTGCCAGTCTATTTTTAGACTAAAAGTCTTTCTGCTTTTCTTAACTTCACTTGCAGTTTCCTTTTCTTTTACTCTTTCTTCTGCTTTTCGCATGCCAGCTTTATCCTTGATTTTCTGAACTGGCTCTTTACTTGCCTCCTCTACGAATGCCACCTCATGTAACGCTGTGTTCCAGCATCTGTGTTCCAACATCTGTGTCATTCGTGTTCCATCATCTACGTTTCAGCATCTGTGATTCAACATTTGTGTTTCAACATCTTTAGCTTCTATGTTCCAGTATCTCTTGTGCGTGTTGTCAACCTTGACTGCTTCATAACCGATTGCCATCAATGACAATCCTTGACCGTCTTCGTCATCTCCTGAGTTGCAGCATTTGTGTCTATGTTTCAGCAACTGTGTGCCAGCATCTGCGATTGTGTTTCAGCTTCTATGTTCTAACACTTGTGCGTGCTCCATAACCAACCGATTGTCATCAATGACAACCTTAACCTTCTGCGTTAGATTCTGTGTTCCAGCTCTGTTTTAGCACTGTGTTTCAGCATCTGCATTTGTGTTGCAGCAGTTCGTATTTGTTTTGCAGCAGTTTACATTTGTGTTGCAGCATCTGTGTTTCATTTGTGTTGCAGCTTCTGTGTTTCATTTGTGTTGCAGCGTGTTTCAACATCTGTTCTTCATAAACAATCGATTGCCATCAATGACAACCTTGATCATCTGCGTCATCTTTGCTGCAGCCATATTTCCAACAGGCCTATCTGCTATGATGGGTTGGTCTTGGTTGTCAAAGTCTCCTTCTTTCTTCCTTGACCTAAGATTGTATCTATTAGAGGTATGACCGACCCTTTCTCCCTTACCTAACTCATGGATTTGCATGTTCATTAGGGATTTTTCATATGCAGACTGAGTCAAATGGAGAAAAGGAGGAGCTTCTTCAACACAATGAATTTTGGGGTCGAACTTGTCTATCTCCTCCCCTCCCTCATGAGTAACCAGGTTATTTTGGAGAGGGGTTTGAATCCTTTGATATTCTTTGTATTTTTCCCTTTGTTCCCTTGGGAAGGCTCGTGGTCCATTGTTATCAGGTCTCCTCAAACCTCTACCATCAACATTCTGGGGATTTTTGTACATGGGCTTCCCTTCTAACTCCCACCTTTCCATTCTAGCAGAAAGTGACTTTAGTATTCTAGTTGTCTCATCTATCTGAAAGGGCAGGGGAGAGGAGCTGGACGAGCAAGCTCCAAGCCTCTGCTTGGATATGTTTCTACTAGAAGTGTTCCTGAGTCGGTCAACAACCAATATATTAGATTCTACCTCCATGGCTGCGTCTTGCATATGGGCCAGAGTAGTGGCTCTTCTTTCCTTCAACGGGAGGCAGAAATCGGGATCAAAGGCGCTATCATAAGTGATCTTTGTAGAAACTTCGGAGGGTTTTATCTCAGCAGGGATTTTGTTGTACATTTTATTAAATCTCTGGGAGAAGTCGGAGATAGACTCTCCTTCCTTTCTCTTCAAAGACCCAAACTCTGTCATGTAATACATGAATTCTTTTTTATCTCCCCACTATCTTAAAAAGACATTATGTAAAGCTTCGATCCCATCAATAGATCCAGGAGGCAAGACCTTGAACCATTTTCTAGCCTTGCATTGAAGGCTATGGACAAAAATTCTCATCCATACGTCTGCATGCATGATGACATTATCATCTGTGAAATGGTAAAAGGCTTCTAGGTGTTCTTCTGCAGTTATGTCCCCCTCACTTGTAAATTTGGGCAGCTACTTGAGGTAACCATCTACTGGGAGGGCATTGAGAGGTTGCGGTAGCATGAGGGGAGCATACCTAGCGGCTATAATGGCCTCCATTCTGGTCATAGGGGGATTTTCTCCTGCCATAGGGATATTGTGTGGAGGAGAACTCGGAGGAGAAGGAGCTCAAAAAGGGGATACTGGGGATGAGCTTCTAAGGGGAGTGGGAAACAATAGGGGATTTAGGGAGAAGGCTAGTGAGCTTAAGTCGGTTGATGTTTCCCTTTGCGCAGAATTGACAACAGTAACAAGAGGAGGAGCAGTAAAGCCAGGAGTGGGGAAATCTTTTGTGGTCCTGGGTCTACGCCAAGGTACAACTTCAGGAGAAATGGGAGCGAAAAGGATTTCTCCCTCTAATCCCAAACCAAAGGGGGAAACCTCAATAGGAACACTCCTGAAATTCAGGAAACGGGAAACTTCAGAAAGCGGTCTGCTAGGAAACTAAGGAGGAGAAAATGGAGTTCTTACAGAAGGAGATGGAGGATTACCTGGTTTAGCAGCGATAGCGTCTCCTTCAGAGGCCTTTCCTTTTCCCAGGATCACATTCTAATCAGTCTCAGGTGTAGCTAGAGGCAACTGTGGATGGGACCGCGTGTGTCTGCCTCTAAAATCCACAATTGACATGGAAGGTTCGCCACAATGGAGTCGTCACAATGGAGTCTCCAAGTTCACAGTAGCAATCTTCAAGGGCTCTGATGCCTGATGCACCTTCAGAATCAGAAGCTCAATGTCGTTCAATCCCAGGGAAGATTTTCAACTTCGTCCCCGGCAGCGGCGCCAAAAATGTTGGCGACGGAAGTCACTCCTGGATTGCAGCAGGAGCAGAGCCCGACGCCCATCAGTTTATGTCACGATTTTTGTATGAAAGGGGTGATCGACTGGAAGTAAACTCAGACGATATTGTTTCAACTCCGAAACTAGGTCAGGCATGCATGGGCAGGTGAGGTCTTGGACCTACTTCAGACAATGAGTTGTAGTAAGGGTGAGTAGGGGGAAGACTTGTATCAAAGAGATGCAAAGGTCTGTTGTCAACATCAGGTTTCTAGCAGACTATAGGAGAATGCATTTAAACGCGATATCTTCTGACATTCAAATGCAGAAAACCAGAGAATACAATAGTGCCACAATAAAACCTTTATCATAACACAACTGCAATAATTCATGTGAATCAGTCAATCATGAACTCCCTCAGTATGAGATGAAAACTAGTTGGGATAAGAAAATTGTCTGTCATTAAACAATAAATCTTACATACAGATGCATAACCAGAGAACTAGAGATGTCTACTAAAAATTTACAGTCGGGAGCTTCACTCTACCATCGATACCTTGAAAAATATCAAAACTAAGTATATATACTCCCAAACATTTTCCCAACAGAGGCTTACTGGACTTTCGGGCCGAGGAGTCTTTTCAATCAAATCTGGTCTGCACTACTCTGTCATACGCCACCTTAATTCTGCATGGCTCATTCCAGGGGGTAGCTGAGCCCTTAAATGCTGAATTAGCGTGCGCAGGCTTCCCTGGCAAGTTGAGGACTTGGCATAGCTTCCATGAAAAGAACCAGTACAGAGGACCATCTCAGGCAAGCTTTCGGTCGGGACACCCATACTTTGCAATTAATGAGTGAGGCGAGGTTTCAACCACCCTCTTTCTTCTTCATTCATTCCCAGCAGGTATCGGGATCTAGATTACGTCGAAACGACATCTAGAGAACACAATGCCCCCTTCTGAAACTCAACTTGGTGCTTTTGGTCTCCCCTTTTTACAACTCCTTTTACTTTCTCAAGTGACCACGGGTCGTGACCTTACGCCTATTTTCCAGAGTGCTTTCGACGTTTTGGGGTTCGTGGATAGGAAGGAGAGGGTCTTCTTTCTTGGAAATCGCGATGGGTGAAATGATGGGAGGTCCTAATGGTTGCCACGCGTCCCTCCATTGATCTGACAGTTCTGAATTGATTCGGAAATACTGCGGGCCCAGGTTCGAGACATCTTCAATGCTTCATGCTTCGGGGATATGAGAGAGTTGTTCCTTATTCTTTGAAATCGCGATGGGCGAAAAGGCGGAGAACCTAATCACACACCACGTGTTCATCCAGGATGAACGGCTAAGATCACTTTTGGCGCTTTGGGGCTCATCTCGTCAAATAATAAACATTAGCACCCCTCTTTTAAGCCTGATCCTCTGTGACTAGGTGCCAAAACCATGGGCCTAATTCTGGGTGCTTTCGGCATTTCAGGATTCGAGGTTTCGAGAGGTGAAATGACGAGGTGCGCTTACCCGTCGAACTCTTGAATGCCGACGTGTTGTAGATGTGTGCCGCGTGTCCTTCATATGAACGACTCATATAGTATTCGCTATTATAAAGGGGGCTTCCCTCGTTTATAGGCTCGCTTGATGTGACCTGGTGCTAGGACCGTGGGCTCAGCTCCAAAGGTGCTTTCAGTGTTTCGACGATTTCAGATGTAAATAATGAGAGGCTCCTTGTCTCCCGAAACACCGATCCCCGATACGTCGACTGGCCGCCACCTGTCTCAACTGGATCGGACGACCCAGATTTTCCTTGAACTATTGGCGCTATCCTTCGTGCTAAATCCCGGGCAACTTGGCAGCCCCGAAATCCCGATGCACGTGATCAGTTTTGTAGGTGGATATTGGCTGCTGACATCAAAACTTTGCCTTCTTGCTTGACTTGTGATCGGAAAAGAGATTCTGTCGCGTTGCGCTGGTGCGCTTCCCGTGTAACCTGCAGACCTGGTTATTTTTGAGCCCAAGACAAATAATGTCACTAACAGTTCCCGCCAGTCACAGTTCTTGACTAACAAAGGAACTATGACCTCACGAATTGTGATCAACAAAGGAACTCTAACCAATATGAACCCGTCGATCAGGGTTCTTGAGATCATAGTTCCTTTCTCGGTCACAATTATTGTTAGTCAAAGTTCCTTCATAATAGTTCCTTCATTATGATAAAAAAATAATTATGATCTTCATTTGTTGGTCATTGTTCCAAGTAATAGTTCTTGTCAATAAAATTTCCTAAGGTTATAATTCCTTTGTGAGTAAGGAACTATGACCTTCATTGGTTGGTTGTAGTTCATGTTATCACATAATTTGTACTTGCCCAAAATCCCAAGGAAAGTGGATACAAAATTGGTGTAACTGGGAATAACCTATCACTGTCACCTTAATAGGAGATTCCTTTCTATTTAGGAGTAATTCAAGAGTACCCCAGGGGATACGTCCCTGGTGACTTAGGGGGTTTGAGAAGGATAAGGAAAGTAATCACAAGGAAATCCTTCCCCTCTCACAGATCACTCAAATCAAAGTTTTATTTTATGTCTTAATGATGAAGAAAATGGATAATATTGTGTACCTGGGAGACCATGAGGCTGAAATTTTCTGAGACACTACATTTCTCGACCTATCAGGGATCTCGAAAGACAACTCAAGGGATGAGATAGGTTCAAGTGGAAAAAAAGAGGAAGTGAAACAACCAGAGATCGACGTCTTGATAGTAGATCACCAAGTAAGTACCATGACTATCACTGACTCTTTAATTTTTTCCAATACCTCACCAGTCGATGAACACCAGACTGATGTCGAGCCATCATAACATATGGAAGAAGTATAAGAACCATTCCTAGATGAAATACATACAAAATGAATCTTGGGAAACAATATGACCTAGGGAGAACAACAAATCCATGTTACACATTATTTTGGTCACCTCAGTGATCGCCTGAAAACATGTGTTCATGTTCCATAAAAATATTAAAAGGGACTTTCTCCATGGGAAAAATTATTTTCTTTTCTCTACCAAAAACCATATGAAGGAAGTTCGTCGCACCCTTCTATATGAATGGGGTGCAACGATGCCTGATCATTGCATCCTACACCATAGATGGAATGCGATGCCATTGCATGCTTCTTGTGAATAGGGTGTGACGATGCTTAAATCATGGGAAAAGTTAAATTTCATGAATGTTCGAGAAGGGAATATTCTATAAGATGAGGTGGCCTCCAATCGGTTTGGATCTTACTCTCTTCTATGATTTGGTGGGATTATCCTAATCTCCTCATCCATATCTCTTTCACATTATAAAAAGAGGGATCTCTCATGGAAAAGGCTAAGTTTGAATAGGATGAGATTTGTATTGAGAGTTATACTTCATATTATGCTTGAGATATTTTCTTTAGTTCTTCAAGTCAGCTTGTGGATCCTCTTCATTGAAGATGTTGGAGCAAAGGTGTGTGTGTTGGAGAAAAGATCCATCGAAAGGGGAATTTGCAACATCAAGACATGGGTTGTATTCTCCAATTTCTATTCACTTAATACAATAATGCATTTCTTCCCTATATAAGAATCTCTTCTTCTATTGTATAATTCCTTGATCATATACATAGAATTCATTAGAATATATAGATCTTTGTTCCCCTTCTTTGTTGGTTTGTGATTCTTAGATAATCTTACTATTCTAAAAACTCAAGGAAGGAGATACAAGGAAGACACTAGCGAGAACAAGCATTGTTTAAAAGGTATGTCACTTGTAACTCATTAAAATAGTTCCTATGATGATGAATTTTAAGGCGAAGTGTGCATTTTGTTATGTTTTGTTCTAGTTTCCTGTGGAATCTAGGGAGATTTGTTTATGTTCGTATTTACCAATCAATCTGATAACAAAATTGGCCACCATACTGGGAATACGAATTTATTTTGGTTTTTTGCCTCTTATTTTATTTTATCCTGACTTCTTTTGGTTACATTCATTTTCTGAGTCTGTGGGTGATCCATCTAAACTCCCTAGGTCTGAAGGTTCAGAAAGATTTTTTTTTTCCATCAATTTTCCTTTATCTACAGATATCATCACACTGTACTATATAGACAGGCTGCGACGATCCTCTGAGGTCGCACTCTGTTGGTGCAGACCAGTGCGACGATGTCACACTGTACCCTATTGGCAACATGTGACGACCCTAGATCATCGCACTCTGCTCCACTGTCACCTGCGACGATTCCTATAGGAATTGTTGGAAAGAGCCAATTTTTCTTTTTTTTTACCCAATTTTTCCTCAATTGCTTGGGATGAACTTATGATACCAATTATTGATTGATTTATAAGTTTGAATCTTTCATTTGATTGGTTTTCAGGAATTGAAAGTCTTTCTTTGTAATTTTTTCAATTTTTTCTTTCGATTATTGTCGCAAGGGTATAATATCTGGATCTTGATCTGAGTGCTTGTTTGACAAATGGTATTTGATTTGTTTAAATTTTTGGATTGATTTTCCTTTCCAGATTGTTTATTGATTGAGAGACATTTTTTTTTGCATTTGACAAAAGGCTTTCCTATCATTTTCATTTTTGTCTACATTATGAGTTTGATTTAAGAACTGTGTTGAGAATGTGTTAGTTTTCTTGGATTATGCTTTATTTTATTCATTACATCTCTAATTTGATTTGAAAAAGAAGTAGCTGAAGTCATTTATTATTTTTAGTAATCTTTCATAAGAAAATTCTTACATTCGAAATATTTGTTAAAAGAGAAAATTGGAAAATTTTGTAGTTCATGATTATTTAGGATTTTGGTCATTCGAAATTGAGGAATTGTGATTCATAGCTTTTGTACTTCAAAACGAAATACCTTCTCCCTAATGTAATTAGAGTTCATTGAATTGAAATATTTCATATTCATCTCTTCTTGCATTTTATTGGGTCAAGGTCACAAACGTCATCAGTTTCATTTCCATCTCCCTTTTGAGTAAATAGTTGTTAAGCCCTAAATAGTGGCTCATTAACCCTTAATTGGGGCATATTACATTAGTAATGTTATTTTATTTATGTTGGATTGAGTCCATTAGTTGTAATTGTACCTCCTAGTCTCCTATATATACCAAGGAGACATGTTCATTTGGAATCATCTTATATTTGGACATTTATGTGGGGTATAAGAAGGTTTCCCCCTCGAAGAGGATTATTACATCAAATTATCTCTTTTTCAAGGAGTTGAGTACTTATTCTGAGGCTTTTCTATGCTATATTGATATTTGGTTCTTAACAACAACAACCTTTAAAATACAGTGTAATTTTAAAATTTATTAGCAACTTTTATTTTCTATAAATTCTCTTCACCAACATTAGCTAGGATAGTGCTTTGGAATAGGTTGTATGGAACACTCTCCAAAGAATAAAAACAAACAATAGTATCTTGTGATAGGGAGAGTTCAAATCCACTTTGTTATAACCCTAATTTGCTCCACATATGCATACCTAGCATTTGGCCCTCTTACCTGTAAATTTTGCCAAGCCATCACTAAGTAGCTCTTTTTAAAAACTCATTTTTTGAATATGTACGCGCCATGCACCACTACTTCCCATGTACATACGCTTGTTTCACTGCTAAAACATGCGTATGTATGCTAGCCGCACCATTACAACCCGCGTATACATGAAAAAGTTGCAAGGAATTTGTTGAGATTATGGGCTATTGGGTAGTTTCCCAATGAATCCACCACATATAGCCCGTCACCCAACCAAATAACCATCCTTTTCCCATATAAAAGGATATGTTGGGGTCTCATTCCTAACATAAGAATAAGAACAATGAAACTCTGCCCGTTTCACATCCCCTCCTTACCCCAAGCATTTGCAGCCTTGTTGTGAGAATTGCATCAGAATTCCCCATTTTTCCCCTTTTTCCTCCATCATAAGCCCATTCCATTTCCCAAGAATACGTTTGAGAGGAGAAAGATACACAGAGGTGCACTTAGAGATTGGTGAAGAGGATTCTGGACTAGGTTAGTGGAGAATTCGCCAACCTTGTTGTAAGTAATCATTGTGATATCAATAAACACAATACTTTTCCTATCCTGAAATATGATGTGTCAAATGTTTGCATTTGATTTATGTTTTATTCTAACATCTAACCCATGATTTATATATGAAATGCATGTTTGTAGTTTCCTGTTTATATTTTTGTGAATGCAGACCAGCCTTGGGAGGAGGTTTGCAGTCAGCGGAGTTATCAAGCACACGAGGATCGACATCAGACGTAGAGTAAAAGGTACAGTTACTTGATCCCTCTCACTTTGTCTTTCATGTATGAGTTTGGGATATGCATGGGGTAGTTATAAAAGTAGGATACTTTTACATAGCCATTGATCTGCCTACAATGTAAACCTTGTTGTAGCCATAGGGGGGCTTTTCCCACTAGCACACTTGTTACATTTTGTCTTGGGAATCCCTTCCAACACAAGAGTAAATAATGAGGTTGCATTAGGATTGGCAAAGTTACTCACCTTTCTTTGTCGGTCTTAGTGTAGATATTGTGCATATTATTGGGGGTCACTTGAGAAGAAAATCCTGTGGGGACCTTCTCGAGTTGATTTCGGGCTAGATACCCTGCGTTTGTGCATGGATCAGACTGTCGATTGTTTCCCTAGGAATCATTGTCATAATTGGTAACCTTTGTAGCATATCTCTTTAGTGTCTTTACATGAGGTGACTGTGGAGGGGCAAGTCTTCATGGTACTAGGAATTGACGTTGGCCAAACTCACTCAGGCTCCTTGGAGGGTATACCCACGATTATGTGTGGGATATTTCACTAGGGTGTAAGCCCGTTAAGCAGGTCATCAACGTACTTTTTCCACCCACTTTATCCCAACCCCTTATTGTCTTGGTTTCACGATGTTGGATTTCATCACCAACTAGTGACTTCGAAATAAGAAGGTTTGTTTGCTTGGTTTGATTTCTAGATTTTATTAGTGAGTGATGTTTGTTTCTCTAGTTGTCCATAGATTTGTTTCGTTCTTTATTTGGTGCGGCCAACATTGGCCTTCTTCGTTCATGTAGGATGCAAGGGATACCTATGGAACATCTGGAAGGTTACCTCCCTTTTCTTCCTAACTCAACAGAGAGATCTCCTGAGGGATTAGTCAATAACGAAGTAGCCTCTGAGATTTGCAGTTCGAATTCTTTAGAGGGATTCATAATTCGTTTGAATTCTTTAGAGGAATTCAAACTTCCTGTAAATCCGTTATTGAGTGTTATACAAGATCCAAATTTTCTCTGGATGAACTCATTGGGAGAAATTGTTGTTGGAGAAAATATTGAAGTACCTACTGGACCTAACGCAGAGGATGGATTAGACGATCCACTTTTTCAAATTGAATCATTTAGAACCCTGGTTCACATTGCCAATTTTTTTAATCACAATTGTTTGTTCTGTTTGGGGAACTTCTTCGGGACATGATATTTTTGATACACTAGGAACGAGTCCTAATAAACATATGGCATCAAAAATTCCTAATATGTTTGTTACCTATACGGTACCTTTAGATCATTTTACTGGCACAACCAGTAATTTCATCACAGTTTCAAAACAATTGTTGGTTGGTTCTCACTCAATTCTTCCTCTCTAGATTTCCCACTCTACCATGGTCCCACAAGCTACGACTATTTCTATTGGAAATGTGGTTATCACTCAACCTCCTATTGGAACACCACTTCCTCTTATATCAAATCCGTCACTTCCCCTTGGGTATAACGCTTTGAGTACTTCCATTGCTATTCTGACCCAGAATCCATCCTGAAGGTCTAGATTTTTTGTTCCTCCTGGGTATAATTCTGCTAGTCATTTTGTTCCTGTGCCTACCCAAGTTCTCTCTGGGGGGCCTTAGTTTCCTCCTCCACCTCTGTCTGGAGGATCTAATTTTCCTAGCCCTAGTGGATCCAATCCAGTTGGAAGCACCAGTCATTCTGTCACTTCTGGTTTTCAGATTCCTGTTGGAGGCCAACCTCAAGTTTGGGGGAACCCTCAATTTGCGGGGAAAACTCAAATTGGGGGACAACCTCAAGTTGGGGGGCAAACTCAAATTGGGGGACAAGCTGAAATTGGGGGACAACCTCAAGATTATGGAGTAAGTATACCAGCATTACAATCTCAACCTTGGAATATTCCTTTTCAAGGGAATCAACAACCGTCTGGGGGGAAACATCCTCAAGTTAATTCTTTTGTACCCCCTAATTTCAGACAACCGTATCCAGGTTCTATGAATCCTACCTGGGGTCAAAATTTTCAGTCTAATGTTCCTTTATAAGGGAACATACCTAATCAACCAAACCCTGTTGGTTATTTGACTCAAAATCCTCCACAAATGAATCTGCTAGGACTGTCTAACTATCTATAGATTGCTTATTGTCCCACTGGTATACCTACGGGACTACCTCCTCAAAACTACCAGTTTCCTCAAGTGAACAAACAATTTCTTTTTCTTGCTACTTTGGATTTACTGGATTTATCTAGGATTTTGAATGATCCTATTTTGAATTCTCCTTATTGGTCTATCATAACAGCCAAATTACCATCCGACATTCCTAAGGTTGATGGTCGATCGGGAGAAGAACCGAATAATCATGTCATGACTTTCCATCTTTGGTGTTCGTCCAACTCATTGATGGATGAATCCATAAGATTACAACTTTTCCAACAAACTCTTACGGGTTCGGAAACCAAATGGTATATTGAATTACCATGAGGGTTATTTAATTACTTTAACACCTTATCCATGGAATTCTTAATGCACTACTAGTTTCCAATTCGATACGAGACATGAACCAAAATTTTTGATTTCATTTAAACAATCCTCTTCCACTCATATTTCTGATCATATTCATGAGTGGAGGAGGAGAAAATGCTTAATCAAAGTTCCCCTTCCTGATCAAATATTGGCTGAGTGGTTTACCAAATCACTCATTGGACCCATATTCTGTGATGTCTCCATGGGTGGTGTCATCACTGAAGAGAAGGTGATTAGTCATGCTCAATATCTAGATCTCGTTTATTCACAAATGGGCATGCTTTACGACTTGATCCTTGATGCTCCTCATCCTTCTACGAATCCTACCCCAAGACCTCCAATAGCTTCTCATGATGTTGATGTTGTGATAGGATCCTTTCATGATAAGACTCAGTATAAACAAGCTGGTCACACCAATCCCAAGTCTACTACTTCTAATGTACAAAATACTCCTACTCCTACTCCTTCTCCCGATAAAAATTCTAAAGTTAATACGGTTCAATCTACACCTACCAGTAAAAATCAAAATAAAAATTGAAGGGTAAGAATAAGGAGGACAAAAATAATAATCAACAATCTGAGAATCCCAAAACATAGCTCACTGATGACAAAGATAAACGTAAACCTCTTTACCCTTGCCTTATGTATGGTGACAATCATTATACAAAATATTGTCCACAACGTGCTAAGGTTTCTATGTTCCTACAAGGGACTGGGAAGCCTTCTACACCCGCCATCTTTTCACAACCATTTCCTTCTTAGTAGGAGGCCCAATTGGTCATTCATGACCAACCCTCTCCTTCTACCACGTCTTATGTGTACTGGTGACTCCAATAAGAACGAAGTTGTAGTCACAAATCGAGCCAAATATTATTATCCTTCGAAAGAGAAATTTGATGATTTACCACCTTCGTTGGTTCAACCTCCTCCCCCAACTTCACCTCCAAATGATCCTCTTCATCTCGAACGACCGGGCATAGATACAGTTCTTCATCCTCCTCCCAAGGGCATTTTTTGAAAGTCTTCATTCAATCCTCATGCACGTGCTTCCCAAAACTATAGTATTGTAGAAAATCTTGCACAAGCACCCTCTACGATGTCGTCTCTCGAAGACCTTCAAAGTTTTCATACTCAATGAAAGGCATTGTTAAAGTCTATTGGTGGAAGTAATCCTATCGATACCAATTTGATAGTCTTTGACTTGGAAGATAATATTCCAAGGCTTCCTCCTCAATTAGCATTTCAGATTTAAGTTGTTGTGGAAAATAAGAATATTTGTCGAACCATTATTGATGAAGGAGCCTCCACTTTCATTATGTCCATTCCTTGTTGGAAAGCTATTGGATATCCTTCCCTTACCGAGTCACACAATACTCTTAAGGCCTTCAATGTTACAGTGTTTAAACCTTACGATGTTCTTCCTTCATTGTCTATTATGTTAGAAGGTAAGGTGGTTAATATCAAGGTTGAGGTCTTTGATGCACCTCTTGATTACAACCTTCTACTTGGGCGTAGCTAAATTGATTCCATGCACGAAGTTGTGTCTAATATTTTACATGTGTTACGTTTCCCGCACCAAGGAAAGGTCATTAATTTTGACCAACTAGCCTTCTTTAATTCCGATTCATGTACTAGTAACGTACCTTTTATCTCGAAAAAACCTCTCATTATGAGAATGTTGCCGTGGGTATTTTAAAAGATTCAACCTTGATGGGTGCTAATGAGAGGTCCTGGATCCATTTAACTCAACAACATGAACCAAACCTGCCACAGAGGCCCAATTAGACTCTGCAACGTTTAATGGTGGAATGGTTCTCCAGATCTTGTGATCCAACCAATTAATCGATGGGATTTGCGTTTTCTTGGGAAGGCTTCTCCTTTAGTTCAGATGTTCTCTTTTTGTATTTTCTCTTATAGGTGGGACCGATACAAGATAAAATCCGGTATAAACCAACTAGGTAACAAAGTGGGAAGACTTAACTACTGGAGAAGGTTGAGCTTGGGATAAGACTTTTACTCTAACATGTAGACAATGATTTTCTACCACAGGTCTAGTACTAATACATTAACCTACTGGTATTCGAATTTGACTGAGATACAATTTATCAGAAAGAAAACATACATGCGATAAAGTATAGCAATAAAAATAATTCCCTTAACTCTGATCATCAATCACATAATAACAAAATGATTTAATTTTCATCATAAAAGACAAGAAATGTAAAACATTGAATCAGATGAATTATCAACAGATTGAGGAGATTTTACTCATTACAACATCCATTCATGAGATGAAATCATAAATAATTCTTATCCACATCCAATCATACATACTTTTGATGAAAAACAAAAACTTGTCTATGTTCGTAAACAAGAATTCTCAATTAAGGTAGCTCCGAAATAGTTTCTTACAAAATCCAAAAATGAGGGTCTTTGCAACAACCATCAACCCTTGCTAACAAGTCGATCCTCCTATTTATAAGATACTATTAACTAAAAATAACTATTAAAGTGTAGCTAAGTAAAAAAAACTCGCCACATGTTGCTTTCTTCTATCAGTCTTTCTTAGAGTCATCACATGATCTCACGTGAGTGGATGACTCTTCTCATACTCCGACCATTTGACAAAGATATCCTCACATGTGTTAGAATATGTGAATCTATGTTGTTCCATTGGTGCTGAAATAATCTCTCTTATCTCTACTTCCCGTGCCCGATACTTGACTATTTTGGAACTTAACTACGAAAACATGGCTCGAGCTTTGATCGAGTGCTCCATGGACTATTCTGGCGCCATGTCTGGAACCTTCACTATTTTTGCAGCCCATGATGAGTCTTGTTTGCCATGTGATTTGACTATGCTGTGAAAGTCGACAAAGTCATCGGGTGTGTCAAATTCGGGGAGGCCAATGTCTCTCATTTCTCGGTTGATATTGGTCCAGCTTTTCTTGCACTTGGCCCATTTCTCTTGTATTTCCTGATGAGGTTCCTGAGCCATTTTAACCCAATATTTGGCCGATTTCCTGATGCGGTCGATGCTTCTTTCTCATAGAACTCGTATGTCATGATCTTCAACATCTCGGTTGTGTGGCACCACACTGATATAATCGATACTTTCCACGGTTTGATGTTCTTTATCGTACCACCTCTCCATATCCTTGCACGTTGCAAATGCCATGAGGGTGTTTTCTTCAAGCTCGACTATCCTTTTAATGAATAGGTGTCATTCATATGTAAATTGGATATAGACCTCCTGGAACTCACTTCTTAGGAACACCACGACCTATTTGGTGTCCTGGTAATATTTCACCAAGTGGCACAAATGTTCCAATTCCTTCAGAGTAGCATCCAACTCCTCTTCATCCCTTTTCTCTCTGTCCAAGGTGGCATATGTGATTTCCATCCCTGCTTCGATAAGTTCATATGTCTTGGAATGCTCGATGTTTATTAGTTTTTCCTCTGTGGTGATGAGGCTGGAGAAATCTAGAGTGATCCTCCTCTTCTTGGTGGTTCTCTATATGATAGCTTTCCTTTTCTGGTCGTAAGAGATAGCATGTATGTCAGTGACTTCATCCACGAGTTTAGGGATTTTCTGATCTCCCCAAGTGAGCATATTTCCTAGGCTCACAAAGGTGTATATTTGTTAAAGACTGGGTTCTTGAACCTCCTCCATGTGTTCCAAAGGCCTGGCCTCTGTTTTTCACTGATCGAGAGGTTGAGTACCTGTTGAAATTGAAGCATCGGGGTTAGGATCAATACTTACTTGATAATCAACCATTGAGATGTTGATTTACTACTATGTAGCCTCTTCCTTTTGTTTTCCCAACCCTGGTTCATCCTTCGGACTATCCGCTTGGGTCTCTGGTGCATCGAGAAGCTCAATGTCTAAGACACCTTTGACCTCTTGTTCATTGTGTGGAAGGCCCCGAATTGGAGCATCGGGAGCTGGGGAATATGCCTTCTCTGGTTCCTTTCCTCCCTGATTGGTACACAGGTCACTAGGGATACCTCAAGATATTTCCACTGTGTAAGCCAAGGGAATCCATGCGTTTGAAAATCTGGAGCAATCCTTCTCTCCATATAATTGGTAGATGAGAGCTCTCAAGTAGATGTTTGGATCCCTTAAGTTGGTCATTTGGTACCAGCCAATGCTCCGGTTGGTGTATTTATTGTATTCCCTCCAACATAAGGCCATCACCCGACTGGTGTAATGGCGCTCGTAGAACATAATGATGAAATATGTATTCAGCCGCTCCTCGGGGTCTCAGAGTTTGTAGTATTTCTGGACCTCTACCAGAAGGAACACCCCGACACACCCACCATTGTCATCGTTGATTAAACACTTCTATGTGTCTGTTTGGTCGATGAGCCACTTCAAAACTTCAATTAAGGGAAAAACAAGGGTTCTTCTCACAACCATATGCAGGTACGACTGTTGGATGTTTAGGAAGTCCTTGCCATCGAGTGCTCTTACATCTGGATCGCTATGTGGGATATATACTGGGTATTCCTCCCAACTGATCTTTTTAAAGAGATCTTCTCAATGTGGGAGTGTTGCCTTGGTCCTTGTGCTTCCCTCTATATCTCCAAAGGCCGGAGGCTGAATAAAACCTTCTTCGTTGATGTTTTGATGAAAGGTTCCAGTCTCAGAGTGTATTCCAATTGTTTTGCGACCCTCAGAGATGAACCTTTGCCTACCTCTGGTTCTTTAAGATTCGACGCCCTCGACGATCGTCTAGTGGTTGGATTTATTTGTAGCATTGTTCTTGCAATTGAAATAACCTTCATAGGTTGTATCAAGAACACAAACGGATAAAAATGTATGAAATGTAACCATTTAAAACCCACAGACTTGGATACGTACCATAAAATCTTGCTAAACCTGGTTGTTTGATACTCACGGGATCTATGTAGCTTTCGAATTACTCATCTTATTTCTTTGGATGCTATGAATTTCCTTGCATGTAGAATGATTTTGTTTACAACGGCTCAAGAGAATTTAAACCAGGGTAGAACTTACCATGTTGCATCAGCCTTTCAATTCGGGTGATGAGTGAAATTTAAACAAATCTTTCGTCGAATCTCAATACTTAAATTCATCGTGGGTTGACGGCGGAGGTGCGGGGGGTGATGTAGTCTATCCGAGATTTTAAACAACTGCTTTGATTGGATCAAAAGGTAGTAACTAATGCAGGATTTGGTATTAATTAGCATCTTAAATGATCTAAATCTAATCGTATCTAACACTAAAACATCCCATCGTTTCGCTTTCTCAGTGGGTGGATCGGGGATCGGGGATGCACTATGAACGTTTTTGTTAATGTCCCTCACAAAATCTTCGACGCTGATCAATCTCATCGTACAATGATGTCATGGAAAAGCTGACTCGGAGGTGTGACTTGGACTTAGGGGACCAAAAAAATGACTTGGGGAAAAACTAGACCGTACGGTTCTTTGATATGACAAAGACACGTGACGTTGAAGACAAGTGGCCTAATTTGTGTATATCAATCGGAGTCTGGAATTTCCTTAAGTTATGTGTTCTACAACAAACCTTGGCTTGCTGATGCCGAAAAGTATCTAGGGTCGGCGATCGGTGATAAACCTATCATGTGTTTTTCTTCGGAATCAACTTCTTCGCAAAAGTCTCGATGCCAAAAACATATCAGGGATCGGTGATAAGGAGTATCTTTTAGGATTTCCTCGATTCCAATAAGTGAATTGGGCATCGAATATCAACGATGTCTTTTCTTTCTATGTTAACGCCTATTGCTCTCATCTTTTATCGATGCCGAAGGGGATCGACTATCGACGATATCATTATGAAATACTTGTCATAAAAAAAAACTTTCTTTTGCTGATATCGATGAAGATTGACACTCGGCGACTGAGGTTTCCCAAGTGGTTCTTTTCCATATTTGAATTTCTTCCGATGTCGAATCTGAGTGTGTTGGGTGAAGTGTTTTGGCTTTTGATTCTTTATTCAGGAGTTAAGTATTTTTAATTCATGGGGTTTCATAAGTTCAAACAGACGTGAACAACTAATGAGATTCAATATAATAAGCAAAGAAAAACAAATCTCAAAATGAAATCAAATCAGAAAGTGCAAAGATCAAGTGGTACCCAAAAAGTGAAAAAATAACACAGGATTTTTAGGGTGTTTTGAGTGCTTAACAAATGGTGACTTACTGGGTGAAAGTAGAATATTTGTTCCACCCTCGGGCTCGAATGATGCAAAAGTGGCTTATAACTTAACTTGTTTTTTATCAGAGCCTCTTTTATCCTTACATTTGAAATTCCATGGTTGGTGTGTTTGGGCTTGCCTATGCGATTTTAAACCTTTATTCCACCTTCATTTCCTGTAACCCCAACTCACGCCCGCTTTGACAATATTCTAGTAAATCATTCACTAGAACCAAGCCTTTAGTTACCCTTCTTCACTTGCTACAGTGTTTCTCCACTTCCAACGAGCACCCATAGCCCCGACAGAGTCACCCCGATGTCACAGACCTTGCTCCGCTTCCAGAGAGCGTCCATAGCCCTGATGGAGCTATCTGCATACCCTCTCCTACTATGCACTCATTTGATATAGTTGATTTTTATCTCGACAGAATTCCCTGAGTGAGTGGGAGAGGAGGAAGTTTGTTATCTACAAAAATGAGATGGTTAAGGTGAAATTTTTCTAGCTCTATCTCTGAGGTACATGTAGTCCTTTGCATCTTACCATCTTTCCTTTAAGGCTTTACCAGACCACCATGCAAACACTTATGCATTTCTCCAAATTTGTTCATCTACACAGGTTTGATAGAGAAACCCTCGAAACAACCACAGGTTCCCCAACATTTCTTGTGTTGTATATGAACGATGATTTGAGAATAGAGTTCACCATATCGCATGATTTGAGGTCAACCATAGTCTTGCTAAAAACAATATTTAAAAGCGCAAAATAACTATAACAAGAAAACTAAACAAAAGATTCATTCTGCAATTGACCTAGCTGAAACAAAACATCATGAAAACATAAACACAACAAATTTTTTTTTTTTAATGGAAATATTGTTTTAGGGCTTGGACATTCATCGGGAGGGCGTTGGGTTCCCCCCTCATATTCTCTAATCGATACGTTCCTACCCCGATCTTCTTGGCCACCTAGAAAGGTCCGAGCCATAGATTCTGAAACTTAGAATGTTTTCTTTTGGTGCATTTCTTCTGTCCCATTTCAAGACAAAGTCTCCTACTTCAAAATTCTTCTCTTTAGCCTTATGCTTATCAAACACCTTTTCACTATCTGTTGATGAGATATGAATTTTGATTTCTCTTTCTCCCTTTCTTCTTCCAGCATAAGGAGGGTATCAATTCTTTGTTGTATGATTGATGAGGGTTGTCCTCTAGAATTCTGATCAAGTTGAAGAGATGGAAGATATATCCCATTCGAGAGAATGGCCTCCTATCCATATACTAGAAAGTATGGGGAATTCCCTATAGCTTCGTTAGGTGTAACTCTATCGGCCCATAAAGCATTATGAGGTGAACTATGCCAATTCCTCTGGTTGTCTACAACTATTTTCCTTAATATTCTCACTAGGTTCTTATTAGTTGATTCTACCACTTTGTTCCCTTGTGGATAGTAGTTTGCAGAGTATCTAATTATGATTCCTTTGTCTATAGAAAAATTTGTTAATAAGGTGGAAGAAAAGTAAGTTGTGTTATCAAAACCAAGGACGGAAGGCACACTGAACCTTGTGATCAGTTGTTTTTCTATGAATTGGATCACCACCTTCTCGTTTACATGAGTCATAGGGATGGCCTCTACCCATTTTGTGAAATAATCTGTGGCATTCAGTATGTAGCTATGCTATTTTGAAGAACTTGGGGCAATTTCGCCTATGATATCTAACCCCCATTGATCAAATGGCCTAGAAATGGCCACCGATTGGAGTGGGATAACTACTCTCTTATCCCTCCCCACACTTATTTGACAAGTCTTATAGTTTGTAGCATATGTGTGGGTGTCTCTGAACAAAGTAGGCCAGTAATAGACAACTCTCAATATTTTATGAGCGGTGGTGTTTCCTGCGAAATTTCCACCGGCAAGACCATCATGGAGCTCTTTCAGAACTTTGTCTGCTTCATCACGTTCGAGACATCTTAAAAGTATCCCATCATAATTAACATGGAAGAGCACCGAATATATGAGGCGATATTGTGCGTATTGTAACATGAGAGCTCTCTTTTCCCTAGGGTTTAGGTTTTCTAGGAAAGTCTCATGATACAAGAGATATGTCAGTTTCTCGTACCAAGACTCTTCCTCTGAGGAGACGTATGAATATTTTCCACACCATAATTCCAATTCATTCTCCCGTCTGGGGTCATCATTTACTTCGTCCTGGGATTCAACTGCTAGTTTGCATAAGCCTTGTACCTTAACCAGTTTAGCAGGTTTTATATATAAATCAAATTATTGGACTACTTCCATCCAGTTTCCTCTTCTTTTCCCCATCTCTTGTTGATTGAATAGGGATCGGACTTCCGGGTGAGGCACTATGACTTTGGTATGATTCTTAAGGATGTAAGATCTGAAGTGTTTCACTGCCTTGTATACCGCATAAGCATGATTTTCTATAGTAGGGTAATTTAGTTCGACCCCCTTGGATATTAGTGCTCATGAATGATATCGGGGCTTCGTTGTTGTTATCATCCTTCTGAGTCAACACTGTAACTAGTGATTGGTCGGAGGCGAAAGCGTAGAGAAAGAAATCCTTGCTAAAATTGGAACTTATCAACACTGGGGCTTGAGATATCATAGTCTTAATATTGTTGAAATCCCTTTTCTGTTCATAATACCATTTAAATTCAACATCTTTATAGACCATTTTTTTTAAGGGTTTGATAGTTTCAGCGAAATTGGGGGTGAATTTCCTCACAAAATTGATTTTCTCGAAGAACGATTGCATAGCCTTTTTGTTGTGAGGTAATGGATGTTGATCTATAGCCTTAATCCTTTTTGGATCTATGAAAATCCATGATTAGGATATAATGTGGCCTAACAACTTACCTTCCTTGACACCAAATATATTTTTCTTAGGGTTTAAGGATATACCATATTTCCTACACCTTTCGAAAATCTAGGTTAAGTGTTGGATGTGATCTTCTCTGTTTTTTGAATACACAGTCACGTCATCCAAATAGACAACTACACACTTGTTGATTAGTCCCCAGAACGCTACTTCCATGGACTTCTAAAAGGTTTCTCCTGCATTGATTAACCCAAAGGGAATGCGTTTATAAGTGAAGGTTTCCCACTTGATTCAGAAGGTAGTTTTCAAGTGGTCTTCTTATGAAACTAGAACCTGGTTGTAACCTGAGGAACCGTCAAACAGGGAGAAAATATTAGAGCCAGACACAGTCTGCCAGAGTTGTTCCATTGGTGGGACTGAATAGTTATCTTTTTCTAAGGCTTTGTTGAGGTTTCCAAAATCTACGCACAGGAAGATCTCCCTAGACTTTTTCCTTACATGAACCAAATTCGCTACCCATGCGGAGTGTCTGAATTGAAAAATAATATTTGCATCTAGTAGTTTCTTTAACTCCTGACACATGAGAGGCTCCAGGGATGGGTGGTATTTCCGAAACTTCAGTTTGAAGGGTTTCACTTTGGCTTTTAATGAGATAGTGTGTTGAATGATACGAGTATTATAAGTTTTCATATCTCGGTAGGACCATGCAAAGACATCTTGATATTGTCTAAAAATTTTGAGATAGGCCTTCCTTTATTCTTTAGATATGGTCTTGCCGAGATTTACATTCTTGGGGTTTTCCGGGGTTCCTAGATTTATAGTTTCATGAATGGGACATGAACTACCCGTCTTCATGTTTTTTGACCCTTTAAATCGTTCCCTAAGGTCAAAAAGATTTTCTAAATTGGTTATTCCCTTCCGTATTGTGTGAGACCTTGGTTTGTCAGTCGTTTGATCTATCTGAGGATCTATTTCTGTTGATTTCTCCTGGAATACTTCATCGTAAATAGCCAAGTCTTTAAAATTATCCAGATTGGTCAAAACGTTTATAATATTTTCATCTCCTTCAAAGACCTTCCAATTCAAAATATTGTTAGGAACCGACTATTTGTAGAGTAGCTCGCCAGTGAACGAGGAGGCTTCATATTCTTCTAGAGGTGATATCCTTGAGGCAACGGTGGCCAGAGAATCAACAAGAATGTTCTTCATTCTGGGGATTTTTGTAATGTTGAAGGCTTCAAAATGATCTATTATCCTGTGCACTTCTTGTTGATAATTCCTTAGGTGTGGCGAGTTACAATGTATAGTGTTCCTTACTTGTCTAACGATGATTTCAGAATCTCTGAAAACCTTCAATTCTTTAACGCTTAAGTCCATGGATTTATTTAGCCCTTGTACTAGAGCTTCATACTCGGCGGTGTTATTTGTGCATTCGAATTCTAGTCTACATGACATGAAATGTCATTTACCTTTTGGATCAATGAGGATGCACCCTGCCCCTAACCCTTCTTTTGATTTAGAGCCATCAAAGTATAAGGTCCAAACTTGTGGGAAAAACCTATTAGCTTCCTCTTTCTTGTCATTTTCCTCTTCCCTTCCTATTTGTTCCATGATTTCTAACACAGGTTTTTGACACAAGAGGATTTCCTCTCCCATCGTCGACAATTTCTCTTGAAAAATCATTTCAAAGTTTTGAGTAAGAGGGACATCAAATGAGAGGGGGGGCGAAATTCCTGAAATCAGAGTCACAAGAATAATTTCCTAGCATGGGGAAATCTGCCAATGACGGTTCATTGAGGGTTTCTAAGTCAGTGACAGTATGTTTTAGATATCTTTCTCTATCGATCCTGGTCATATTTGTGTGTCCCTTTAATGGGAGCCAAAGGTGACCCTATTCCGTACTGAAGTATCCATTTAAATTCTCATACCAATCTCGACTTAATAATAATCCATAAAATTCTGGGATATCTACTACAATGATGTCAATTACTTCCACAAATTTAGGGTGTGTCACTATTTTGATCATCACATCTTTGAGCTCTCCCATAACCTTCACCTGGGTTCTGTCTAGTTGTATAAAATGTTTATCTCTGTTGAGAGGGACTGCATTTAATGCTTTGCAGATAGATAATGACATAACATTGGAGGATGCTCCTGAGTCAACCAAAAAATTATGGAAGTTTATGTTGAAGACTTCAAACGTCAAAAGGAATGGTGGGACAAAAGGTTATCCCTTCCTATCCTCATAGCAGGCATTCACGGTTGGTTTATTTATTATATCTATGGGAGTTATATTTCCTACTTGGTTAGTGCTTGTCGTGGGATTTTCCACTGATTTCAATGCTTGTAACATAAAGTCCTTTTGTTGAGGGATTCTACACATGTCCATGATTGATATATTTTCCTTCAACTTCTTCAAATCTTATATTATGTTGTAGTATAGCTTGGGCGATTCTCATGTATGGATGTTTATAGGGTTTCTTCGGGGAGCAAAAGGTTCTTTCGGGTGATCGGGAGCTAAATTTCCTCCTGAAGTTTGGGTCGTAGTAAGGTCGTTTGAGACAGGTTGACCTCTACTTCGTGTTTGCACAACCAAGACTTCTGTGGGTGGTTCTTGAACCTCAAATAGGTCATTATAAGTCATAGGTAAGTTAGGGTCCCATATTAACATGGTTGTTTCTTCTGGTGGATCAACTTCTTCCTGATCAGAAATATTCATCGCTGAGCTGCTTGATTGCTCGGTTAGGGAAAATTATTCTAGAAACCAGTTGGCCATCAAATTCATGGCATGCACCCATTGAGGGAAGTCTCTTTCAGAGTGATTCTCTAAATGATAGGTACAGAAAGATTCAGATGCTATATTTCCGAGATCGATGTTTAAGTTGGTTGTCGGGGGGTTCAATTGCTTTAAAAGGAATATTTCTTTTAAATAAAGGTTTATAGGGCCTATGGCCTTGGTTTTCCTCCCCTACACTTCTCTTCATGTCTATGATTTCATTTGACAACTTATTGACCATGCGTTGTAGGTATTCTATGTCCCCACTTCCCTTTTCGGGACGTTGTTCTATTTGTTTTTCATGGGGGTCTAGTCAGTAGTAATCCTCTCCTAGGAGGAGGTTGGACATATTTCTTAACTAATGAGACCTTAAATTCTTTGCATTCTTTCATTTGGAACTCTATCATTTTGGCTTCTTCAAAATTGTTAACTAAGGTTTGTTTTGCATCCCTTTTCACAAACATGAAAATGGAAGTTGGGAGAGCATTAGCGTATACTTCGATTTGCAACTTGTGAGTAGGTTTAGATTTGAGTTGGAACTTTTTTAATATAGTGGTGAATCTTTGACTGAAATATTTAACCTTCTCCCTTGTACTCATGGTGGTGGCGAACAACTTACCCATCAAAGCTCATGTAGTGGTTTCTTCCACAAATTTATCTAGAATATATTTCTGAAACTTTTTCCAACTAGTTATGGATCCTACAGGTAAGTTAAAATACCACGTGGAGACCGAATTATCGAAAGTGTAGGGGAAAATCCTACATACTATGTCTTCATGTTGAACATTCATCAATCTGATATTCAGTATGAAATTTTTATATGGTCTTCAGGCAATCCTGAGGTTTTAGGGTCAAATTTAGGGAGTAACTTCTCTAGATGTTGGGGAAGGTTATGTACTCATCCAGGGATGGACAAAGAATCTCTGGCGAACCAGGGTTGATTATTCTAAGGTGCGTTTCCATTTCTTCATCATGGTCATTATTATCTTCCATGTCCTCGGATCATTCTGAGTTAAACCCTTCCTCTTCAAAAAATTCGTGGGGCTCGAAGTAGTTGTCATCCGGTGTTTCAGGGTTTAGATTAAGAGGATGTTCGATTTTAGTGAGGGAGAAATCTATTAGGTCTTATACTTTATGCACAAAAACCTGTTTAGGGGACTCGAACACTGGTTTGCTTATTTTTGTTCTTTGCAGAAGTAACGAAGCTAAGGGCAGTGCACTGATTTGTTGGCCGTAAGCTCTTGTGATTCTTCTGAATTAGTTTAATTCCTCCTGAGGAAGAGCGTAAGGTATATCAGGGAAAATATGTTCTTCCTCATGGTGGGGTGAGTAAATTATTTCAGGAGTACTCAGTGTGTGTGGGTTGTCTTGGGAATGACTAGCCATGAATGTGGTCTATTTTGAATCTACAGGCTTTGTGAGATATTTTGTAAATAATATTGTCATCCATTTATTCTTCAGGCCCTCTTTCTAATGCAATTTCTGTTGAGGGGTCCTAGATCCCTTTAACTGAACAACAGGAACCAAACCCTCCATCGAGACCCAATTAGAATCTACAGTGTTTAATGGTGGAATTGTTCTCCAGATATTGCGATCCGACAATTAATTGATGGGCTTTGCATTTTCTTGTGAAGGCTTCTCCTTCAGTTCAAACTTTCTCTTTTTGTATTTTCTCTTATAGGTTGGACCTATACAAGATAAAATTCGGTATAAACCAACTAGGTAACAAAGTGGGAAGACTTAACTACTGGAGAAGGATGAGCTTGGGATAACCCTTTTACTCTAGCATGCAGACAATGATTTTCTACCATAGGTCTAGTACTAATATATTAACCTGTTAGTATTCCAATTTGACTGAGATACGATTTATTAGAAAGAAAACATGCATGCGATAAACGATAGAAAGAACAACAATTCCCCTAACTCTAATAATCAATCACATAATAACACAACGATTGAATTTTTATCATCAAAGACAATAACTCTAAAACATTGAGTCAGATAACTTATCAACAGATTTAGAAGCTCTTACACGTTACAACATCCATTCATGAAATGAAATCAGAAATAATTATTCTCCACATTCATTCATGCATACTTTTGATGAAAAAAACAAACTTGTCTCTGGTCCCAAACATGAATTCTCAATCAAGGCAACTCCAAAATAGTTCTTTACAAAATCCAAAAATGAGGGTCCTTGCAACAACCATAGGCCCTTGATAATAGGTTGATCCTCCTATTTATAACATACTATTAACTAAAAATAACTATTAAAGTGTAGCTAAGTAAAAATAAACTCGCCACATGGCGCTTTCTTCTATCAGTCTTTCTAAGAGTCATCACATGATCTCACGTGAGTGGATGAATCTTCTCGTACTATGACCATTTGAAAAAGAGATCCTCGCATGTGTTAGCATACAAGAATATATGTTGTTCCATTGGGGCTGAAAGAATCTCTCTTATCTCTACTGCACATTCCCGATACTTGACTATTTTGGCACTTAACGGCCACAACATGACTCGATATTTGATTGGGTTCTCCATGAGCTACCACACCTTTGGCACCATGTCTACCACCTTCTCTATTTCTGCATCCCATTATGAGTATTGTTCGACATGTGATTTGACTATGTCATGCAAGTTGACAAAGTCATCAGGTGTGCCAAATTCGAGGAGGTCGATGTCTCTCATTACTCGGTTTATATTGGTCAAGCTTTTCTTTCACTTGGCCCATTTCTCTTGGATTTCCCGATGAGGATCCTCAGCCATTTTAACCCAATATTCGACTAATTTCTTGATGTGGTTGATGTTGCTTTCTCGTAACACCCAGATGTCGTGCTCTTCAGCATCTCAGCCTTGTTGCACCACACTGATATAATTGATATTTTCCATAGATTGATGTGATTTCACATACCACCTCTCCATATCCTTACACGTCTCCAATTCCATGAGGGTGTCTTCTTCAAGCTCGGATATCCTTGCAGTGAATTAGTATTGTTCATCTATAAATTTTCTATAGACCTCCTAGAATTCTCTTCTTAGGAACACCACGGTCTGTGTGGTGTCCTGGTAATATTTTTCCAAGTGGCGCAAATGTTCCAATTCCTCCAAAGAAGAAGCTATCTCCTCTTCATCCATTTTCTCTCTTCCCAGGGTGGAATCTGTGATTTCCATCCCTACGCCGATAAGTTTAGATTTCTTGGCATGCTCTGTGTTGATTAGTTTTTCCTCCATGGTAATGAGGATGGAGTGACATAGAGTGATACTCATCTTCTTGGTGGTTCTCTGTACGATATATTTCCTTTTTAGGTCATATGAGATAACATGTATGTCAGTGACTTCATCCATGGGTTTAGGGATTTGTTGATCTCCTCATGTGATCATATTTCCCAGGCTCCTGAAGGTGTATATTTGTTCAAGAATGGGTTCTCGAACCTCCTCCATGTGTTCTGAAGTTCCGACCTATGTTTGTCTCTCATTGAGAGGTTGAGTACTGACTGAAATTGAAGCATCGGTGTTAGGCTCGGTACTTACTTGATAATCGACCATTGAGATGTCAATTTCTTGATGTGGAGCCTCTTCCTTTTGTTCGTCTGACCCTGGCTCATCCTTTGGACTATCCTCTTAGGTATCTAGTGCATCAGGTAGCTCAGTGTCTAAGACACTTTCGACCTCTTGTTCATTTTGTGGAAGGCCCTGAATTTGAGTGTCAGGAGCTGGGGAAGATGCCTTCTCTGGTTCCTTTTCCTCCGTGATTGGTATAGGGGTCACCAGGGATACCTCTGTAAATTTCCACTGTGTAAGATAAGGGAATCCATGCCTCTGAAAATTTGGAGCAGTCCTTCTCTCCATATAATCGGCATATGAGATCCATAAAGTAGATGTATGGCTCCCTTAAGTTGGTCATCTGGTACAAGCTAGTGCTCCAGTTGGTGTATTTCTTGTCTTCCCTCCACCATGCAGCCATCACCCGACTGGTGTCATGGCGCTCATAGAACCTAATGACAAAATTTGTATTCAACCACTCCTCTAGGTCTTGGAGTTTGTACTATTTCTGGACCTCTACCGGAAGGAACACCTCGACACACCTACCATTGTCATCATTTATTAAACACTTTTGTGTTTCTGTGTGGTCGATGAGCCCTTTCATAACTTCAATTCAGGGAAAAAAAGGGGTTCTTCTCGTAACCATATGCAGGTAAAACCATCATATGTTCGGGAACACCTCATCATCGAGTGATCTTACATATTTATCGCTATGTGGGATATATTTTGGGTATTCGTCCTGGCTAATCTTTTTAAAGTGATATCCCCAATGTGGGAGTATCGCCTTGGTCCCTATGCTTTCCTCTATACGTCCAAAGGCTGGAGGCTGAATAAAAACCTTCTTCATTGTTGTTTTGATGACAGTTTCCAGTCTCAGAGTGTATTCCAATTGTTTTGCGACCCCTGGAGAGGAGCCTTCACCTACCTTTGGTTATTTTAGCTTCGACACCCTCGACGATTGTCTAGTGGTTGGATTTATTAGCAGAATTGGTCCTATAGTTTAAATAACCTTCAGAGACTATATAAAAAACAAAACCGGATAAAAATATTTGAAATGTAACCATGTAAAACCCATAGACTTGGATACGTACATGAAAAGCTTGCTAAACCTGGTTATTTGATACTCACGGGATCTCTATAGATTTCAAATTACTCATCTTGTTTCTTTGTGTGCTCTAAATTTCCTTGCGTGAAAAATGATTTCATTTACAACATCTCAAGAGAATTTAAAGAAGGGAAGAACTTACCATGTCGCATCATCCATTCAATTCGGGTGATGAGTGAAATTTAAACAAATCTTCCGCCAAATCTCTGCAACTTAAATTCATTGTGGGTTGACAGTGGAGGCACAGGGTGTGATGTAATCTATCAGAGATTTTAAAAAACCTCTTTTATTGGCACACGAGGTAGAAACTAATGCGGTATTTGGTATTAATTAGCCTCTTAAATGCTCTAAATCTAATTGTATCTAACGCTAAAATGTCCCATCATGTCGCTTTCTTAGTGGGTGGATCGGGGATCAAGGATGCGCTATGAACGTTTTCGTCAATGATCCTCGCAAAATATCTGCCGCCGATCAATATCATCATACAATGCTATCGTGGAAAAGCTGACTCAGAGGTGTGACTTGGACTTAGGGGACCAAAAAAATGACTCAGGGAAAAACTAGACCGTACGGTTCTCCAATCTGGAAAAGACACATGGCGTTGAAGATAGGTGGCCTAATCCATGTGTATTAATCGGATTCGAGAATTTCCTTAAGTTATTCATTCTAAAACAAACCTTGGCTTTCCGATGCTAAAAAGTATCCAGGGTCGATGATCGACGATAAACCTATCACATTTTTTTCTTCGGAATTAACTTCTTCACAAAAGCCCCGATGCTGAAAATGCATCGAGGATCGGCAATCGAGAGTATATTTTAGCGCGGTCAGAATGTATGTGGAAATACTTTTAGGCTTTCCCCAGTTTTGATAAGCACATTAGGCATCGACTATCGGTGATATATTTTCTTTCTATGTTAACACCTATTCCTCTCGTCTTTTAACAATGCCGAAGAGGATCGACTATCGGCGATATTCTTATGCAATACTTGTCATAAAAAAAAACTTTCGTTTTCCGATACCGGTGAATATTGAAACTCGATGACTGAGGTTTCCTGAGTGGTTATTTTCCATCTTTGAATTCCTTTCGATGCCAAATCTGAGTGTGTTGGGTGAAGGTTTTGGATTTTGATTCTTTATTCATGCACTAAGGCTTTTTAAGTCATGGGGTTTCATAAGTTCAAACAGACCTGAACAACTAATGAGAGTCAAGATAATAAGAAAATCCAAACAAATATCAAAATGAAATCGAATCAGAAAGTGCAAAGATCATGTGGTACCCAAAAGTGAAAAAAATGGCATAGGGTTTTTAGGGTGTGTTGAGTGCTCAACAGGTACTTTTCCTATTCTACCACCCGATATTCCTCCTCCTTTTTTCGCCTCGATTAACATGATATTGACCTATTTTCTTGAAACCCCTGACTATTATGACCCATGGATAGTACCTAACTCTAGTGACTATCTTCATTATGGCTATCGAATTTCTTTATGTCCAGTAGAATCAGCTTATCAAACTATTTAATCAACAACCCCTTCTCCTCCTTCTCTCTATGATACCTCTCCTAATCCATTTCACATGATCTTTGCTACTGATGAGATTATCATGACAGTCATGTCTATGGAAGATACCCCATGGGATGATGGGCATCATCATTTTATTCTCTTCCTAGAACATGATACCATAGAGAGCTACCAACGGATTTCGACTCCGACTACCGTTGTTTTTATTTCTTCTATTCCTGAGTCAACACACGATGTTTTGAATGGAACTTGAGAAACATTTCACCTATCAGTCCTCTTGACATATTTTTTAAACCCGGGGTCATGGAAAATTTTCATATCGGTGCCTCATGTTCTACTGATGAGGTTTGCACTTATAAAGCCCCTTTTCAAGAATTATTTGACATTTTTTCTTGGAGTTATGAAGAAATTCATGGTATTGATCCTGATATTGTTGTGCATGAGATTAAGACTTACCCAGATGCTAAACATGTTCGACAGAGAATTTTCCCAGTACATCCACGTAAGTGTGTTGCTATTAAGCTTGAAGTTGAATAACTTCTTAAGGTTGGCTTTGCCTATCCTGTGGCTTTGATTGATTGGGTATCTAATATTGTTCCAGTAAACAAGAAACAAGGCGTGATTTATGTTTGTGTGGATTATAGGGATATCAATAAATATTGTCCCAAGGTCAATTATCCAACCCCTTTTGTTGACCATATTGTTGACAATTGTGCCGGGAGTGAAATATTCTCCTTAATGGACAATTTCTTCGTCTATAATCAAATCAATATTTTACCAGTGGATCAACACAATACTGTTTTTATTTTCCCTTGGGGAACCTTTGCATACCAGAAACTTCCTTTTGGTCACAAAAATGTTGGGGTGACTTTTCAATGCGCCATGTCTTATGCTTTTCATGAAATTAAGCACATTGTACAACCCTATCTAGATGATCTACCAGTGCATTCCATGCATCTTCGAGATCACCAGGCACATTTATGAGCCATTTTCCTATGCTTTCATTATTATCACATACGTTTGAATCCACACAAATGTGGTTTTCGTGTGGAATCTAGACAACTTCTTGGTTTTATCGTGTCTATCCATCATATTCGAGTAGACCCATTGAAGGTTGAGTCCATTCTTAATCTACCTCCTCATTCCATGCTACGCCAGCTCCAAATTTTGCAAGGGAAGGGAAAATTTTTACATCGATTCATTCCCAATTACACTGAATTAATGAAAGGATTTACTCGGCTTCTTAAGAAAGGTTATGATTTTTTATGGGATGATACTGCAAACAAATCTTTTGAGGCTTTGAAACTCACCTTAACTTGTACACCATTCTTGTTTCCACCTGACTGTAGTCGAGATTATTTCCTGTACTTAGCTACTTCAGACTCTATTGTTGCTATGGTTTTAGTCCAAGAGGATGATTCATATAATGAACATGTTATATACTATTTGATTCAGAGTCTCATGACTACCGAAACTAAATATTTAAATGTGGAGAAACTAGCCTTGGAAACTGTTCAAGTTGTTCAACGTTTTCGTCACTACATCTTATTACGCAGAGCCACAATAATTTCCGATTGCAACCCTATGCAATATATCCTTAATCGAAAATTGTTGGGGGCCAAGTACTCTAAGCAAATATTTATTCTCCAGGAGTTTTATTTCGAGTTTGAACGCGCCAAGTCAAATAAGTCTTCTTTTTTTTTTCGAATTTATATGTGACATTCCCTCTACTGAGACAAAAACTGTGGCAGAGGATTCCTTACCTGATGAATCCCTCTTTCTGATCAATTCTAATGACGTATGTTACATAGATATTATCATCTATCTCCAAACCCAAACTTTCCGGCTTGATATTTCTAATACATATCGTCTTTGTATCCAGTATCAAGCTCGTCAATACATTATCCTTGGTGATACCCTTTACCGTTGTGGTATTAATTCTATATTTCGACGATGTGTCACCTACGATGAAGCTGAGAAAGATTTAAATGACTGTCACTCTAGAGCATGTGGCGGTCATATGTCTGGGTATGCCACTTCCCAAAAGATCTTATGAGATGGTTATTTCTGGCCTTCATTTTTTAAGGATTGCATTATTGTCATCCAGAAATGCAATGCTTGTCAAACCTACAACACTAAGATATAATCTCACCCTGCTCCTCTTCACCCTATAGTTTTCATTGGTCCATTCGATAAATGGGACATTGATTTCATGACATGTAACCCTCACTCGGCCGGGGGGCATGGATACATTATTGTAGATGTGGATTATTTCACTAAATGGGCCGAGATGATACCTACATTTGATAATGCCGGGAAAATTGCAACATTGTTGATATTCAATCATATCATTACTAGACTTGGTGTCCCTCAAGCCATCATTACTGATCACAGTATCCATTTTTGTAATTTCATGATGTCTGAACTTACTGAGAAGTTGGGTCTTCACCATGGAAACTCAACCCCCTATTGTCTTATTCCAATGGCCAGGTTGAGGCAATTAACAAAGTTCTCACTACTATGCTTCACTGGATGGTAGGAATTGATAAGTCAAATTGGCACATGATGTTGTTCTCAACATTATGGGCCTATTAGACATCCTTCAAGTCTGCCACAAGATTCACACCTTTCCAGTTAGTATATGGTATCAAAGAATTTTTTTTGATTGAATGTGAAATCCCATCTTTGAAACTAGCTGTCGGACTTCTCCCTAACACCTCAGTTGAAGAGGAACGTATTTTTTATTTGATGCAATTAGATGAAACCCGTCATGATGCGGCCTTAGTTATTGAAACTTAGAAAAATCATGTCAAAGCTCAATATGACAAGCATGTCAAACCACATGATTTTTCTAAAGGTGATCTAGTTCTTCTTTACGAACAAGATCGTGATTTTCTAGGGGTCAATAAACTCGAGCCCATGTGGTGGGGTCCTTATATTGTGAAATAAGTGTTGGATAAAGGGGCTTATGAGATGGTATATTATGATGGAGTTCCTTTGAGTGAACCCAAAAATTGGATTTACTTGAAGAAGTACTATGCTTAAATCATTTTTTCATGAGTGTTGTGTATTTTTAGTGTATCATACTCTTGTGTGCTTTTTCATTTTTGGTTCTGCCTTTCGACTGCTTACCTTGCATTGTGCTTGGTTTCCAGATGTCTGTGTCTTCGTCACCCTATATTGGCTTCATTGATGGATCTAGTCGCAGTACTCAAAACTTAGCATTTGTTGCTTGGGCAATTTATGCACCTATGAATGAACTAATCAATCTACATGGTGTATGTCTTGGTCGTGCAACTAACAATATCGTGGAATATAGTGCAGTTATCGAGTTATTGACTGATGTTTTTTCACTTAGAATCCACCATATCATTATACGAGTTGAGTCATAGTTAGTAGTACTATAGGTGAGTAACGTTTATTCGATCTAGAGTCCGACTTTGTCAAGGGTATATTTACGAATTTGCCTCTTGGAACGTCATTTTGATTACATTGAATATCAACACATTTCTAGATGTATAAATATATTAACAGATGCATTGGATAATTATGTGTTAGATAGACATTTGAGACATTTATAAAATCCAATCACACTTTGTACATAAAACAAGTAAGTCAGTAGGAGCCTTGTATTCAATACGATAAACGTTTATAATTTTTTTTTTGTCCGAAGACCAAAATATAAAAAATGTGAAGCACATGGCTTCATATAAAACAAAGCATCAAGGATGTTGCTTTCTATAACACATGACTGCCCATGCTACTCTACAGAGAAGTCAATCTATAGATGTGGATATGCCCACTGTATGACGTTCGTAATTCCTAGGAATATCATCTATTGTGGCATCGAGTACATTCATGGTGAGTCCCTCCAGGTTTTGTTGTATGGTCTCTAAATCTATGACAGCTACTCCTGCTACAACTCCTCTCTCTCCCCGCCTCTAAATCGGGGATGAACTTGGAGGACGATAAGGTCCCACATTTGCATTATTGAAGACAACTCGATTAGTCATCGGATAAATAACACAAAAAGCATTTTATATCATTAAAAATAAAAAAAACATTATATAAAAAAAAATCCTTCTTGCCTATGTCCCCCCACTAGGAACCTTCAGGAATAGCCAGGCCTAGATCTCCATGGAAATCTACCCCGACATATGCATAATATTCAACCATGAGCATATGATTCCTCAACCATTGGAAGAAGACATCGTTATACGTGATGATGTGACCACCTCCATGTCAGGCCATGAGATATACCCACCTCTTCATCCTTGGATCCTATGGAGCGGGTATACCCCACTCCACTTTCAAGTGTAGGACAGGGACCTTGTCTAGGAAGAAGGTTACCAAAATAGACCCATCTCCAAATTGTTTTAACCCACCACTTATGCACTTGGTAAGTTGTTTCTTCATGCTTTTTAGGACCCCTTCACACTAGTTGAAGACTCTGGGCTCCATACATTCCAATGCATACTGAAAATGGATCTGTAAATCCATGTGGGGAGCTACACTCCCTGCCATGCAAGTAATAGTATAGAGGATAGTCCATAAAATCAAATCTTAGACATCCCTGATAGCTACCTTACTGCTATGTTTATCGGTACCCGACACACAATGATGACTGATGTAGTAGTTCATAGGCTCACCTCTGCCCCTGCTAGCTGTAAGTGTCACTCGTGAACCACAATGAGATAGTCCTGTCAGGAAATAGATATCCTCGATATCTATGGTGAGTTTGTGGGAACCCACATGAAATGCCTACTTGTTCACATCCCACATGTGAACCAAGTACTCCAATATTCTCAACTGAGGTCTCATGTGATGCAACCCCCCTTCCCCTTCAGGATTCTGTGACCTCACGGTCACTGGATCGTTCAATATCCTCGAGCTAGGACAACTCTCTAGACCCTACTAGAACCTTCACTCTTCAAATCCATAGGTCCTCTCATGAAACTCCAACTACGTGACTAAGCACCCAAGTGCGAGCTTCTACTCCACACAATCACGGGTTGTGATCGCATGCCTACTCAAAAGGCATATCACGAGTTTGTGTATCGAGATTCCTTGGAATGAGACTCCTAAATCCTCTCAATAGCCAATTCTTGATGAGGGCTGAGCACTGGTTAGCTCCCACCCAAATATTTCCCCATGTGAGCACCACCTGTGACCACCGACTACACCCAAAAAGGCTCATCACGTTTCGCGACCTCGGGACTTCCATGTATGAGTCCACTCTAACTCTCCAACTCCTGAGATTTGAAAAGGGATAACATTCCTTAGCTCCTCCTTTGGCCTCCATCCATGTGACCCTTTCCTATTACCTAGGACTAATCCTTCGAACATGTCGGGACTTTGTGTTTCACGAAGTTGAAGGTCAACCCAACGCTTGTCCTTCAAAAACCTGATCCCCAAACTTCTGAAATTCCCTCACCCAGATCAACAATCACGACCCTCTTGTTATCTGGCGGCTCATATCATATCGCAAGTTGAGACATCACGAGTCCTCAAATCTACCCTTTGACCTTCTCTAGTAGAGAGTCAATGAAATGATGATCTCTCATCACTCCTCCCTCCAAACTGATGGTTCTGATGATGTCGAGACAGCCAAAGGCAGTGATCGTTTTGGAGTTTTCACTTCATGACCTCTCTCAAATCTACTCTTTGACTTCTTCACTCTGCGAGTCAGGGAAATGATGACCCTTCACCAGGTGCCTTCCTTGACAATGGATGGTCCCGATGATTTTTGAATGATCAACGCCTGGGATATTTTCTCAATTTCTCCTTTCGCAAGTTTACTCCTCTGATCCTTCTAAATATCCCGATGTCCAATTCCATGAACACCCTGGATCTATTTCCACCTGTCACCTCTGATGATAGAAGGTTCTGATCGTTTTGGAGCTTTGGGACTTTGATGAGTCCACTCTCCTACATACACAAGGATTTAAACCTTGGGAGCTTTCCTCCGGAACAAATGGTAGTTGGTCCTCTGCGCTCAAATATGACTGTTCAGTTTTGATCTCCTCCCATGCGTGTTCTTCACTGTTTGGACATAGGTTCAATGGTCGAGATTTTCCCCTGGTCGATCCAATAGCAGTTGTGCTCCTCCTCCTGAGCTTTAGTACCTTTCTTCCCAGACTTGGAAGATTTAGATGCTTCAAAGGCATGGACCTTTGTTTCCTCTGCGAGCCTAAATTTTGGGTCTCGGCTTCTATGCTTCCCTCTCAAGATTTTGGACTTGGAATAATTCCACTCCTGCACACTCCTCCTGTTATTTCTCCTGTGCTTTTGGAACTTACTCATTTCTAAGGGACTCGACCCTCTACTTCCTTAGAAGACTTCTGGTGCTCCTCCTAGCACACTTTGTGCTCAACCTCCTGAGCTTTTGAGCTTGAAACAAGTTCACTATGTGCGTTCTCCTTGCACTTCGACTAGCCTTCATATGGATGTCTCTCAACTCTTCATCCAAGTATTGGCCTGGTGCTCTCCTTTCACAGGTCTTCCTCCAGAGTATTTAGCAACTCTGTCCATTTCCTCTCCTTGAAAGGGTGTAAGTGCCCTCCTAGCAACCTCTTCTCAAGCACACCTTGCTGAACCTATAGAGTATTCAACAACTCTGTGAGTGTCTTCCCCTAGACACTTCCCTTATCTATGAACTTGAAATAGAGTTATTTTCGTGCACTCTTACACTCACTCAATTCCCACCTGGAAGAGATATACAAAATCTTCAGTGATTTTGTCTCCTCTTTGAACTCAATACAAAGATCTTCCCGCGCACTCTTGCACTCGCTCAATGCCCACCTGGCAGAGCTCCACAGAACCTTCAATAGTTTTGTCTCTTTGTGCACTCCTCTACATAGTCTTACCTCCAAGGTGTTCAACAACCTTGAGGTTCCTCTTGATCTTGTGATTTCTCTGGTGTGTCCTCCAGGCATGTTATTTTATGACTCTGCAGAGTTCATATGCGCTCTCCTTGTGTTGGCCACAAAACCTCAGTTGTTCTGTTGTGCACTCCTTGCATAGCCTAAAGAATCCAGAACGATACTCTAAAACTAAAATAAATATAGAGAAATCTATCTTCCTACTGTAAATGAAATCTATCATACATCTACAACATTCATTCATGAAACATAAATACATGAACAACAATATGCAGGGAAAAGTATTCTTCTATTATATCTATACATATCTTTACAAATACTGGACTGTAACAAGTATCAGTTCTCTCAAGCTCTCTCTCTCAGAACTATTCTACCTCCTAAGGCCTCTCTACCCTTTTTCCTTCCTATTGAAATATGAAACAACATCTCATTCCAAAAGAGGGGCTCTGCGATCTTGTCTTCTCTCACCTAACCTCATCTATTACATTGAAGTTTCATAAATGTTTACCCAAACCTAACTACAATCTGAGCCTGCTACAAGAAACCATTTAAGGTGACTCTGCCTACTACCTATACAAAGGCATGGCTTGGTATTAAAATCCTTACAATGAAAATTGCCATGGGATCTGATTTCATATTTAAAAATGTGAGAGGTTCAATGCCTCTCTTTCTCTTGGAATGCACGCTGATGTGTTGGAATGCTGGCACACTGCTAAGGTGGAGCGATGCTCCTACATCATCATGCCCTGAATCTTGAAGAATTTTAGTAACCCACACTACCGGAGGAACATAATTGTTCCTAGGCCATTCCCGACGAAGTTTTCCCGACGAAGTAATCTTCTTCTATGTGCTCTTTTTCGTTCCATTCCAACAAACTGACCAAGGAAAACCTGCCAAGGAACCATAAAACAAGATTAGAAACATAATTTTCTTTGTCGGGGGTTTTTCATTGTTGGGTTCATCTTTTGAAATTTTTGGTTGTGGTCGTCATAGGCCTATGCATTCGCACAGTGCGATGTCATCACACCCTACCTATAGGGTCACCTGTGATGATCCTAGATCATCGCATTTCCTGATATAGGGCACCTGCGACGACCTCAATGCACGGGTAACCCCTAAAAAATCAACCCAAAAACATAAATTTAACCAATGAAAATCAATTTTGAAACCATGAAAATATGAAGGAGATGGAGATTACCTCTTTTGTGGAGACGATTAGTGAAATGATCTGTCGTGCACTCCACAATCAACATTTGAAAATTGAGGTGAAAAAGGGATTTGGAGCAATATCTGGGCAAAGTTACAAATGAAATGGTAAAATATGGTTTGTTACCTATTTTATTGACTTTTACCACTTTTCATTTGTATATTATATTATTTTTATGCTTTATCCAAACCCTAAAGTCCTAACAACTTTACAAGTGATTGATTTTTGCAGATTGAAAAGTCTAGAGGTGAGATGGTGGAACAAGGGTCCTTTTTTTTATTTATTTTTTATTTTTTTATATTTGTCGCATGTACAGATCCTTTTAGGGTTTTTTAGGAAAAACTCCAAGTAGAGTCTTAGTTCTTTCTCATGCTCGTGAAACCATGAGAATGTAATCAAGTACTCTTTTGTCATTTTTTCAAACTTGTAATGGTGACACAAAAAACAAAACCTATGGATTATCATTGAAGCTCTTTTCAAGCTCCCTAAACATGAAAACATGGCTGATCATCCTTGTTCTTTTCACACTCCTAAAAGTATTTGAAGAAAACATCTAATGAGCGGTAGGTTATCTCTTTTTTGGTTTCGTCATATTAATTTACGAAAAAGGACCTGATGGAGTTCTCTTTAAGTGTTTTCCAGACTATCTAAAATTGAAAAACCCCTAATTTTTCTTTCTTTGGACTCATTAAACAAGCATTAGAAGACCTATATGGGATCAAACCACTCCTTCTTATAATTCGTTAAATATACTCTGAGGGAATCGTCCGAAGGATGATCTTATATCAACAAGCATATTTTATCCTCCTCAAGCTTGCGTAAAAATAAAGAGGTACTCGCTAGAAATGGTGGGGGAAATTGGGAAAGAAATGTGTCTCTGTATTTGTGTTAGTGGCAGTAATAGTTTCTCTTGAACATGACACCCCCATTCATTATTATATCCAGGTTGGGAAATCCATTTGTCTCTCATTTGATCATCCACAAGTTCATATGTTGGGTCCTCCTTGAGTCAATGTTGCCAAGACCATTGTCGTGTTGTTCATATGTTCAAGATATGTCCAACCTAAACAAGCCTTCTATTGAGTCGGCCATCCATAGTTATAAATTTTCTACCATGTTAGCCTTCCCTGAGTCAGTTCTGAATCACTTCATACTCTGATGTACCTCAAATTTGTTACATATTTCGTGTCATTAATGGGGGATACATCAAGGCCCTCCTGTGATGATTCTTTTTCTAATGACTTCAAATCAATATCCGGGAACAAGCCTTAGACATCATTTAGTACCTTAGAGCCTGCATGCCTCAATGGCAGGTTTCTTCGCTTTCAACAGTGGGTTCACATCATTGACCCCTGATTGAAAGATTCCATCAAGTGTTCAACTTCAACTCATTTATTCACATTCGTTGGATTGTATTAGGGTACCTTGGGAGTGATTGAAATCAATGGTGATTTCCCTTGCACTTGTTAACGGTTTTCATTAATGACCGGTAATCAAATGGTTTCTACCATGTTCGACTTCAACACCTATAATCATGTGGCTAGATTCGTACTTAGAGAGGATGGGAATTAATACCCTGGATCTTATCACTTTTATCCAGGTTGCGACGGAGTATTCATGATTTGTATTGACACATAGATCCACTTTGTAGGTCTCGTGGCTATGTCTGAATTTGAGATCTTTTAGAGCATAGATCCACAATGTATTCCTAGTGGCTATGTTGAATCATGATGACATGGATCCACAATGTATGTTTAGTGGCCATGAATTACTTGACCCTTATGATTATATTCACTTGTAGTATGAGCATGGGAATGCCTACCTCAGAAATGGTATGATATTATGCAGATGCTTGTTTTCTTGCAGGTTCCTAATCGATGTGCTCCTTGTTTTCTACACACACATTCTACAAAGAATTTCAGTTGTCACGAGTTCCAACTTCATACTTTGGGGGGAATTCTATTACACATTATTTTGGTCACCTCATTGATCACTTCACAACATGTGTTCATGTTCACTAAAAATATTAAAAGAGACTTTCTCCGTGGGAAAAATGATTTGCTTTTCTCTGCCAAAAACCATATGAAGGAAGGTCATCACACCCTGCTATATGCATGGGGTGCGATGATGCCTGATCATTGCATATTGCACTATAGCTGGACTACGACGTCATCACATGATGCTTTTGAATAGGGTGTGACGATGGTTAAAGAATTGGAAAAGTTAAATTTCATGAGTGTTCTAGAAGGGAATCTTCTAGAAGATGAGGTGGCCTCTGATCAGTTTGGATATTACTCGCTTCTCTGATTTGGTGGGATAATCCTAATATCCTTATCCATCTCTCTTTCACACTATATAAAGAGGAATCTCTCATGGAAAAGGCTAAGGTTGAATAGGCTAATATTTTGATGGAGATTTCTACTTTAGATTATGCTTGCGAGCTTTTCTTTAGTTGTTCAAGTCAGCTTGTGGATCCTCTTCATTCAAGACGTTGGAGAAAATGTGTGTGTGTTGGAGAAAAGAGACATAAAAATGGGACCTTGCGACATCAAGGCATGGGTTGTATTATCCACTTTCTATTCACTTAATACAGTAATTCATTTATTCCCTATATAAGCATCTCATTTTCTATTGTATAATTCCTTGATCATATACATAGAATTCATTAGTATATATATATCTTTGTTCCCCTTATTTGTTGGTTTGTGATTCTTAGATAGGCTTACTATTCTGCAAACTCAAGGAAGGAGATACAAGGATGAAACTAGAGAGAACAAGCGTCGTTTAAAAGGTATGTCACTTGTAACTCATTAGACTAGTTCATATGATGATGAAGTTTAAGGTGAAGTGTGCATTATGTTATGTTTTGTTCTAGTTTCTTGTGGAATCTAGGGAGATATGTCTATGTCTTCATTTACCGATTAATCTGATAATAGTCCCTAAGCTCGTTGATGAGGTCATCGATATACATGTGATTACTTACGACAAGAAGAGGAAAGTTATCATGAGGAGAACCACCAAGAAAAGAAGATTCATGTTGGATATCTAGATTCTCATCACCACGGAGGAGAAGCTTCTTAACACATAACATGCAAAGACATCTGAGCTCATCGGCCCAGGGATGGATATCACTGATGCCATGTTGGATCAAGAAAAGCAATGTGAAAAGGAACTGGCCATTGCAATGAAGAAGCTATACCATCTCTGCCACTTGGAAAAATATTACCAAGACTCAACGTAGGCCACAGTTTTTCTAAAGAGTGAGTTCCAAGATGCATATGCCAAGTTCATAAGAAAAAGACATCTTTTCATTGCATGTGTAGCCGATTATCAAGAATATACTCTTATGGAACTGGAAACCTGTAAGGACGTGGAGAGATGGTATGAAAAGGCATACCAAGCTGTAGAACAAATTTATTACATCAGCACAGTGCACAAGGGTTGAGACGCGAAGGAGCATGGCATTCGAGTGTTGAGGGATAGAAACATATCCCAGATCAGGAAAGGAACCAAATATTGGGTAATTATGGCCCAGGAACCTCAGTGAGAGATACAAAGGAAGTGGTCTGAGTGTGAAAGAGGCTAGGAAAATATCAATTGGGAGATGGAAGACATTGGCCTCCCAGAGTTTGACTCACCTAAAAAATTTCTCGACTTGCATGACATAGTCAAACGACATGCAAAACAAGACTCATCATGGGAACTGGAGATCACATAGGTGGAAAGAATGATATCAGGTTAATTAAAATAGTTTATGGAACATGTGATCAAGGCTCATGTAGTTCTGCAGCGTTTGAGTGCCAAAATCATCAAATATAGAGAACATGTAGTAGAAGTGAAGGAAATCCTTTCAACGCCGATGGACCAACATAGATTCATGTATGCTAACACATGTGAGCATCTCTTCATCAAGTGGTCATAATATGAAAATATTCATCCACTCCATTAGAACCACGAGATGATTTCCAGAGAATAAAGAGATCAAGCGTCACATGGAAATATATTTTTTTACTTAACACAAACTTATAGCAATTATTTTTATTTAGTGGTTGTTTATAAATAAGGGGATTGAACTTTTGGGAAGGGTCAATAGTTTTGGGAAAATAACCTCTTTTTTGAGAATTGTAAAGAACTATTTCTGAACAACCTTAATTGAGAAGTTATGTTTAGAACCAAAGAATTTTTTTTTCTTTTCATCAAAGGAATTATGTGATTGGATTGAAGAGGAATTACTTCCAACTTTTATTTCAGTAATTGATGTTGTAATGAGTAAGAGCTATGAATCTATTGATAAGCTATATGTTTCAATATTTTAGTAGTTCTTTTTCTCTTAATGATGAAAATCAAATTGTTGTGTTAATGTGCGATTGATGGTAGAGATAAGGAAACTATTTTTCTTTCACTCATCTTATTGCATGTGTATTTTCTTTCAATAATTGTATCTTAGCCATTGTTGAAATACCAACAAGTTAATGTATTATTACTAGACTTGTAATAGGTTTGAATATCTTTGTCTGCATGCTTGAGAATGAGGGTTATCCTCGTCTCTACCTTCTTCAATAGTTAAGAATCCCCTCTATCAGTTGGTTTATACCAACAAACCTCATTTTATCAGACTCATATAATAAAAGAAAAGACAAAAAGAGAAAGTTTAATATGAAGGAGGAACTTTCACAGAAAGATATCCTTTCAATCACTAAGTAAATACCATCAATAAATTAGCTAGATCGAAATATCTGGAGAACCATTCCACCATCAAATGGTGCAGAGTCTAATTGGGCCTCTAAGGCGGGTTTGGTTCCTACTCTTGAGTTAAAGGGATATCAGACCCCTCAACATAATTGGTGCTATAAGTAGGTTTGAATGAGTGGCTAACAATATTTATGATAATATATTTCTCATAGACTACAGATTCAAAACATCCCACATACATGGCTAGTCATTCCCAAGATACACCACATAGAGAGAGTACTCTCGAAATGAGTAACTCACTTGAGCATGAGGAAGAACACCTATTCCCTAAAATACCTTACTCCCTTCCCCACGAGGAGTTACACCAATTCATAAGAATCATAAGAGCTTACGTTCAACAAATTGGATTGTTACCATTAATCACATTACTTCTTCGTTGAAAACAAGTAAGAAGACCAGTTGTTGATACCCCTGAATAGGTTTTTTTTCACACAATAGAATAAGTGATATATTTTTCCCTAACTGAGATAAAAAAAACCCTTAATATGATCCCTGAAACACCAGCTGGTAATACTATGAGCCTGATGATTTCAAATCTGACGAGGAAGGGTTTAAATCAGATAGCTCAGTTTCAGAATCAGATGACATGGATAGTAATGATAATAATGAATAAAAGGGAAATACACCTCCAAATAATCAACCTTGGTTGGACATAAATTCTCTGGAAATCCCAGGATGGGTACATAACTTCCCTCGACATCCAAAAAACTTACTTCCCAAATTCGACCTTGAAACCTCTGGATGTCCTGAAGAACATATTAAAAAGTTCATACTAGATATAATATTGATGAATGTAGAACATGAGGACATATTATGTATAATTTTTCCCTATACCTTTGAGAATTCATCCTCAACTTGGTATTTTAACTTGCATGTGGGGTCCATAACTAGTTGGACGAAATTTCAAAAAGATTTCTTAGAAACATTTGCAGAAGAAACCACCATAGAATATTTAATGGTTGAACTCTTCGCCACCACCATGAGTTCAAAATAGAAGGTTAAAGACTTCAATAAATGGTTTAACACTATCCTGAACAAATTTCAACCCGAGGATAAACCTACATAGGGGTTGCAAATTAAGGTGTATGTTAATTCTCTCCCTACTTCCATTTCCATGTTTGTGAAAAGGATTTCCAAACATACCCTAGCTATCACACACCCACTACAATGACTTCGATTTTTCATCTTTTTCTTCGAGGAAAAGAATCCTCGAGACTTCTATGGGGCCTAGAACATACCCTCTCTTCCCTTATCCTCCTCCAAACGACCACAAGCTGGCCTTAGCGCAAGCACCTTTTGTAACTTGAGAGTCAGGAATCAAGACTCTCGACTCCCCTTTCTCCAAACACTGATACCTGAGATTCTATATGGGTATGGCTCCCTATTGGCTCGCCAATATAACACTTTTTGCACCCTCTACATTCACTTCTACACCCCTTATTTCGCTCTCCTTCCTTATAAATGCATTTATATTTTCACTCATACAACTAAATACCCAACAAGTCTAGTAACGTATGGTCATCTCTTAATTTCCTTTTATTTTAATGATTAAATACAATTTTTAGAGATTTCATGACTTATTGTATTAGAAATGCAGCATTCTTTGATTTCAGGTGGACATATACGATGAGGACTCTCCATAATTCAGAATGTTCTAGCTCACTCAGACAGAATCTCATCTCATCTCACTCGAATATCTATGATGAAGATTAGTTATTCAAATCACGAGATTACAGGGGGCACTTGGAGACTCGAAGCCACTTGATCATCACGAAAGATTACTTCCAAACAGAAAACGGTTGTAAACAATTATTAGAATGTTAGGGTTTGAAATGAAGGGGCTGGGCATAGCTATTTTCATTGGGAAGCTATAAAAACAGAGATCAAAATGTAACAGGACGGGTCTGGCAGTCTAGAAAGTCTAAAAGACAATGAATGAATAGATGGTGTTGTGAAATTCTGAAGATCGTTTCTTGATGTTGTACCATTGCTTTGAATTAATGATATATCCATAACGCACTTTCTAAAAGTTAATGTTTTTTTCTCTTTATTTTAGATTGATGATTTCAGTTTAGAATTTAATCTGTAAGTTCCTAAGGGACTTGTGGTTTTCTTGGCAAGGATCCACCAAGAATACCATGAGCCTCTCTTTCATGGATTTAGTTCTTAGATAGATTACATTTGCAGTCACCAGAGTTATATTCAGCACAGAGTAAATAGTAGATTTACATTGCTCGAAGTTATTGTTAACATTCGTTTATTATTGGATTAATGAATAGAGTAACTATCAGTTTAGAAGCAAGATCGACTCATTGCATCTATGGTATAACTCGTTTCTGTGAAATCTAAAGCCTCATAGAATGTATCTCTTGATATCGTTTCCTGTTTTAAGAATAGTTTTGATTCTGAGATTTAGTTTCTTAGATTCATAATAGAGTAAAATGCCTTTAGCTATAAGATTTTAGGGTTTTTATTTGCTGTTAAGTTTTAGTTTTGAAATTAGTATAGTTTTCTTTGTCATTAGTTTACTTTCTGTGACATACTTTGTTTCTGGTATAATTTGTTGTTACTTAGTTTGATTGCCGAAATAGTTTCATTTTGAAATAGACATCTTACTTCTAGATTAGTTCAAAGGTAGTTGTTAAAGATATTTCATTTCTGTCTAGAATTGAATGATGTAGAATTTAAATGGGAATGCTTTAGTTAGAATGCTTTTGTTTAAATTAGAATAAATGAAATAGATTAGAGATAACTTAGGCTTAGAGCAGAGTAGACAATTATGTTCCAGTCCAGCACATACGGTGTTTATGCCTCTAAGTTTACCTCCCTGGGTTGACATTTTATGTAAGCTATTATAGAGATATAATTAGCCCAACACTCCCTCTTCACTAGCGCCTGCTACATGTAACTGTAGGGTAGGCAAAACACTAGCACCACTCGCAACCTCGCCAGTTGAGGCGTTGAGATATTGTGCTCCTCCTTCGTGAATCCCCAAGACCCGAGAGGTCAATGTTGCATGGATTCTACCAAAACGATACACACACTCCACTTTTCAACCCCACTATACTCTTCTCACAAGCTATGTCACTCTTTCCCATTGCACGAGACCCCAGCTCTCGGTGTTTCATGGACTTAGCAATCAAGGTGCAACTTCTTCATCCTGTGAAACCTTGAGCCATGATAAGTCAACAGTGGGTTGACTCTTTCCCAGTGTGACACGTGTCCACCATCGGTTACCTGTTTCCTAGGCTAAATACTAGCACTACTCGCATCTTGTGACTTCGAGAGTTGGAGTGTTGAGCCCTCATGCTCCTCCTTCGTGAGTTCCCGAGATACGATAAGTCAATAATGGGTGATTCCTTCCTAGGTGACATGTGTCCATCACCTCTCACCCGTTCCCACCTTTCTCTGGGTTCTTGTCATTACGTCACCTGTCACTCACGCGGTCCCCAATTATGGATGGGTCACATGTTTACACAAGCTCTCTGCACTCGGCACTTCATGACTCCTACCCATGAAGGTTCTGATCCAATGGTTCTCTCGTGCCTCAGATCCAATAGTAATGATCACGTCGCGATATCAAAAATTGTGAGTTCATACAACCCTACCCTTGACCACTCCAAGTCACAAGTCAGTGAAATGCTACTCTCCTGCCTATACAAAGGCTGAGATCGATGGTCAATAGGGCTTCGTCAGATCCTTGGATCTACGGTTCGGGATCCCATCGCTACATGTGAAGGATGAAAGGGTCAGGGTGTTAATTACTGTGCTCCTCCTCTAGATCCATCGGTCTCAAAAGATATGGGGTATTCCTGAAAGGATTCTGACCATTCATCAACTAAATGATAGGGTATTCTCTCTTTCTATAACTGGGCTTGATATCCATTCTGATCTTGAATCATGAAATTCAACTTCTCGGGGCCTCAAACTCCCATGACTCTGAGACCTCAAAGAGATACCCTTCTGGCCCCAGAATTAACCATTTGTACAGAAACCAATGATGACATATAAGCATACACATGCATCCATTATTTCCATTTTAAAACAATAGACAATCATTCTACACATAAATTATTATGGGCATATAAACACAAGCACGCATTCATGATATTCAGTTCGAAATACAAGGTATAAAAAACTTATCAAATCTACTAGGCGTGATGCAACTGCTGAGAGGGGTGCTCGTTTCCAACCAACTGTAGGCTCAGTGATTCCAAATGGATTTACCACTAGCCACCCTGAGCTAGACCATGATGCTTTGAGGTTCAATCTCCTACTTCCATCTCAACAAAAATAAAGGACGAAGGTTACTCTCCTTCTCCTGATGCAGGAAAATAATCTAGGACGAAGGTTACTCTCCTTCTCCCGATATTCATAACTCCCTACGTTTCTAGGGCTTCTCCAGTCTCTTTCGCGATCCCTGTCGTGCACACTGCTCTCCTACCAATCTGACGGGAAATCCATTCCAGGATCAGAGAGCTGCTTTGGTTTGTGAGCAAGTATAAACCAGTACAGTACTGGCTCGGTGGAAGTTAACACAACCATTCCAGGTCACTTCCACCACCTCTCATTAGCCATCATGGTCTATTTTAGCACATACCCCTCCCAACAGTTATGCAACACATATTCATAACATAATTTACATTCATTGACCTTTTATACAAAGGTCTGTCAAATCAAACGTTCACGTCTTTGAGTTTTCCATATTTCTTGGCCAATATAATTATGTTTATAGGCTGGGGGAAACAGGGTGTTACAATTGCCTCCCCCTTAAAGGAACATCATCCTTGATGTTCTATCTATCAACATGATGTGTATGTACATAAGTAAACAAAATCAGATATGCCTGTTTCATGGCATCTTCCATTTCCCATGTAGCCTCATCTGGGCCAAAATGTTTCCACTGCACCTTGACCTGTGAAATGGTTCGGTTCCTGAGTGGGGTTTCCTTTATGTCTAGTATGCATTGAGGTTCTGGTAGGAATTATCCCTTTGGTTTCACCTAGATCACAGACCAGTCAATTATATGATTAGAATCATGTACATATCTCTTTAATAATGAAACATGGAAAACATTATGTGCTTTTACTATTAGAGGAAGTACTAGCCTATAGGCTACAAGTCCCACTCTATCTAGAACTTCAAAGGGTCCAAAATACCGAGGTTCCAACTCGACACAAGCCCCCATCCTCAGGGAGCTCTTCCTGGGCCTAACTCTGAGATATACGTGGTCCCCCCTCTTGAATTCTCTTGGAGTTCTCTTTCAGTCGGTGTAACTTTTTTGTCTGTTCTGAGCGACCTTTAGATTTTGTTTTATCTGAGTCACTTGTTCTTCCATTTCTTATAACATGTCAAGTCCAATAGTAAATTTGTTCATGGGATTACTCCAACTAACTAGATTATTTCACTATCTACCATAGAGGACTTCGAAAGGGCTCATCTTCAGGGATTCTTGGTAGCCATTGTTGTAGGCGAATTCCACCAGTGGCAGGTAATCTTCCCACTTTTTAGGTTGATGCATTACATGCATCCTTAGCATGTATTCTAATATTTGGTTCACTCTTTTTGTCTATCCATTGGTTTAAGATGATAGGTTGTGCTAAACAATAATTTGTTCTCCAGACCAACCATTAAAGATTTCCAAAAGTTGGAAGTAAATTTTGTGTCTCTGTCAGACACGTTCTCTTTAGGCATACCATGTAGTATGAATATCTCCTTCACGAATACATTGGCAATGTCTATTTCCTTGCAAGCCAACTTGATGGGGATAAAATGAGCGTAATTTCTCAATTTATCCACCACCACCATGATGGAATCATTCTATTTGGTCGAGGTTGGTAATCTGGTGAAGAAATCCATGGAGATGGTTTCCCATTTCCATTCTGGGATTGGCAGGGGTTGTAATAATCCTGTTGGGTGTCAGTGTTCTTATTTAACCTGTTGGCATTCTATGCATTTGGCTAAGTACTCAACTATTTCTTTCTTCAATCCAGGCCAATAGAATTGTTTCCTGGTGTCTGTGATCATCTTATGGTATCTTGAATGACCAGTATATGGTCTTTTATGTAGTTCATCCATTATGAACCTCTTCAAGTCATCACAATCTAGAATATGCAATCTATTTCTGTAAGTTAGTAGACCTCCATATATCATATGGTAGCCTTCATACTTTATCCTAGTGAGTTCTTGCTCCAAGTACAAGGTCATGGTCTGAAAAAATGTGTCTGTTTCTTGTGCATTCCTGACTCTTTCCTTGACATTCATCTCACAGGTGCTCACCGCTGCCAGATGAATTGTTTTCATACTTCTGCTAAGGGCATCAACCACCTTATTTTCCTTTCCCTTGATATGTTTGATTTCGAAATCAAACTCACTAAGAATGGCCATCCACCTAGCTTGTCTAGAACTGAGTTTTGGTTAGTCAAATAGATATCACAATCCACAGTGGTCTGTCATAAGTACAAATTTCCTTCCCAGGAGGTAATGCCTCCACATTTTTAAGGCGTGCACTATGGCAGATAGTTCTAGTTCATGGGTCACATAGTTGACTTCGTGCTCATTCCATTTTCAGGATTGATAGTAGACTACACTTCCTCCTTGCATAAGGACTCCTCCGAGCCCTTCCTTGCAGGCATCTGTGCACATGAGGAAGTCTTTATTAGGATCAACGATATTCAACATGGGTTCACGGGTCAATAGATGTCTTAGGGATTGAAATATTTCTTCACATTCTTGTGTCCACGTGAATTTAGATCCCTTCTTCTGGAGGGCAGTGATTTGAAAACCAATCTTGGAGAATCCTTTTATAAATCTCCTATAGTATCCTTCTAAGCCCATAAAGGATTTGATATCTGAAATGTCCTTTGGGGTAGGACATTCCATGATAGACCTGATCTTGTCAGGGTCTACTGCTACTCCTTCTTCGGATATGACATGGCCCAAGTAATGTATTTACTTTTGGAAAAAGTTTCACTTGTTGAATTTGGCATAGAGCTGATGTTCTCTTAGCACTTGGAGCATAAGTCTAATATGTTCCTCATGTTCCTCTATATTCTTGGAGTAAATTAATATATCGTCAATAAAAACCAGTACAAATTTGTCTAGGAATTTGCTGAGCACATTGTTCATCAAGCACATAAAAGTGGAAGGGGCATTGGTTAATCCAAATGGTACTACCACAAACTCATAATGACCATACGTCGTCCTGAAGGACGTTTTGTGGATGTCTTCACCCTTCATTCGGACTTGATGGTATCCATATCTCAAGTCAATCTTTGAGAAGATGGAAGCACCTCCCAATTGATCGAACAGGTCATCGATTCTGGGTAAGGGGTAATTTTTCTTTATTGTTACCTTATTGAGTTGTCTATAATCTATGCACAGTCAGAGGGTACCATCTTTATTATTTACAAATAGAACTGGTGCTTCCCATGGAGACATGCTAGGCTAGATATGGCCTTTGTCCATCATTTCCTTTAGTTGTAATTTAAGCTCAACTAGCTCGGGTGTGCTCATCCTGTAGGGTGTCCTAGACACTGGCACCGCTCCTAGTGCAAGTTCTATCGAGAAGTAAATGTCCCTTCTCGGAGGTAGACTCGGTACCTCTTCTAGAAATACATCTCTATATTCTCTTAGTGTGGGGTGATCTTCGAGGCTTGGTTTGTGATCTTCAACTGATTCCAACACCTGTATCGCATAAAGTGGACATCACTTTCTGCAATTCTTTCTCATTTGGAGGGCTGATATTCGTCTCACCGAGACAGGTTTTTGGATCCCTCGAAGGGTTATCCTTCTTCCTTCTTCACCTACACATTCTAAGGTTTTATGGTAACAGTCCAGTCTGGATTTATATGTGGCTAGCCAATCCATTCCAATCAATAGGTCATATGATCCTAGGGGTAGTATGTTAAGGGTTGCTTGGGTGGGGAATTCACCCATAGTGAATTGGCAAGCTGGTATGACCTTCGCTACCTTTCTTTTGGTGCCAGTGGCTAACTGTACCAACCATGGTTTGGCATGTTTATGTGGCTATAATTTACACTTATCAATAGCCTTAGGGGCTGCATAACTCAAATTTGAACTAGGGTTAATTAGAATAGACACTAGATGGTTGGTGATCATACCTTCCATATCCAACACTGAAGCTTGGTGGTCAGCTTGTTTATTATCCAATGCTGCATAAATTTGTGGCACACTCTTGGATATTTCATTGATGGTGGTAGCTTCTTGAACATTGTAAATTCTCCGACTATTCTATTGTCAACGCGGGCATTCCCTTAGTGGATGTTCTTCTCCACAACCCCAACATTTCAATGGTTCTCTCTTTGGGTTATCAATCTTTCCTAGGGTAGATCCAAAAGGTTTATTTCCGATATGGGAGGGGAAATTATGCTAATGTACACTTCAGGTTGGGAAGCTCATCCCTGAGTCCTTATAATTTTTAAATATTGGGGATTTAAACCCCCTTTTCTGGAATCCCGAACTATTCTTCTGCTTCCATTTTTCGCGAGGTTTTGTCTAATGCCCCAGCTGTTCGTAACAATATCTTGCCTTTCAGATAGTATCTTCTAGGGTATTTGGCTCGTCAAAATCAATCCTATTCTGATATTCCTTAGGTAGTCCACTGATGAATTGTTGCATCTTTTCCTTTTATGCTTTTATATAGGGTACATACCTCAACAACTCAAGGAATCTGCTGACATATTCGTCTATTGTGAGTTGCCCCAGTTTGAGTTCATAGAATTCTTTAGTCTTCTCGTAGAAATACTTTTCCAACAGATACTTCTTTCTGAAGTATTTCTCAAACCGTTCCCTAGATAGGTCCTCTTCGTGAATCCCTTTTACATTACTAAGGTCTTCCCACCAAATGGAAGCCATTCCATTCAAGTTGAAAGTGGCTACTTGAGCCTTCAAGTTTTCTGAGAAGTCGTGGACTCTAAAATACTTCTTTATTCCAAGCAGCTAGGCCTCTGCTTCCTCACCTTTATTTATTTCACCATTGAAATAGGGTGGTTTAGCCTTCTTGAATTCTTTGACATTGTGACTTTTGGAATGCTTTCGCTTCTTCCATTTTCTTTGGGAATAAGAACTAGTTCTTCTACTAGAAGATCCATCTGATTTGCCAGTTTCCTTTCCCGAGGAATCATCCGACACTTGTCCCTTATCTCTGGGGTGGACCTTTCTCGATGTGCTCTTCCTAGTGTGGCCACTTAAAAGACCATGTTTTTGTATCTCAGGTGGACTTTGACTTTTCTTTGTCTGTCATCGGTCTACGTGACTAGAGTCTGGCTCATGCTGCAATTGTCTTTGTATGTTGGATAAACTATGCAGCAAGACTGCATTAATTTTTGTCTGCTTTTCTTTCTCTTTTATAAACCTCTCGTTGTCGGCCTTGCAGCACTGTAGTTCGACCATGAGGCTTCTCACAGTCTCAACCAGATCAGGAGGGGTCTCTACCACTCTCCTTTCGTCAGAATCTTCGTATCTGTTGTGGGAGACATCCCCCACTTCATGGTGCATCACCATTCTATGCATATATGGTTTCCCATGGTTGATCGTCCGCTTGTGTGCAAGAAAAAAAAAAAAACACTTGTTGTTAGTCAATATTTACATTCATTTATAACCAGTGCATAATTCATATTTTTCAAATACATACACACAATAGGAATTTTCATTCTTAACTTTGACTTTTGATAAGGGGTTAAGATAGAAGGCTACTCTTTTTAAGAGTACTTCAAATGGAGTTTCTGCGCAACTCATTCATGAGCCCAAGCAGACCAAGTGTTTTAACGATGCTCTGATACCAATTTGTCACACACCCACTACAGTGACTTAGATTTTTCGTCTTTTTCTTCGAGGAACAGAATACTTGAGACTTCTATGGGGCCTAGTGTATACCCTCTCTTCCCTTATCCTCCTCCAAATGACCACATGCTGGCCTTAGCGCAAGCACCTTTCGCAAATCACGAGTCGGGAATCAAGACTCTCGACTCCCCTTTCTCCAAACACCGATACTCGAGATGCTATATGGATATGGATCCCTCTTCACTAGTGCCTGCTACATGTAACTATAGGATAGGCCAAACACTAGCACCACTCACAACCTCGCCAGTTGAGGTGTTGAGCTCTCGTGCTCCTCCTTCGCGAATCCCCGAGACACGAGAGGTCAATGTTTTGCATGGATTCTGCCAAAATGATGCGCACACTCCACTTGTCAACCCTGCTATACTATGCTCACGAGTTGTGTCGTCACCTCACGTCGCACGAGACTTCATCTCTCAGTGTTTTGCGGCCTTAGCAATCAAGGTGTAACTTCATCATCCTGCGAAACACCGAGCCACGATAAGTCAATAGTGGGTTGACCGTTTCCCAGTGTGACACGTGTCCACCACTAGTTACTTGCTTCCTAGGATAAATACTATCACTACTTGCATCTCGCGACTTCACGAGTTGGAGTGTTGAACCCTCATGCTCCTCCTTCGTGAGTTCCCAAGATACGATAAGTCAAAAATGGGTGACTCCTTCCCAAGCGACATGTGTCCATCACCTGTCACCCATTCCCACCTTTCTCTGGGAACTTGTCGTTACGCCACCTATCACCCACGTGTTCCCCACTTACGGATGGGTTATATGTTTACACGATCCCTCGGAGCTCGACACTTTGTGACTCCTACAATCGAGAAGAAACTGTCTCAAGTTTCGAACTCTCGATAGGCGATACCCATGAAGGTTATGATCGAACAGTTCTCTCGTGCCTTGGATCCAATGGTCACGATCACATCGTGATCTCGTGAATTGTGAGTTCATACAAACCTACCTATGACCACTCCAAGTCGCGAGTCAATGAAATTCTACTCTCCTTCCTATACAAAGGCTAAGATCGTTGGTCAATAGGGCTTCGTCATATCCATGGATCTACAGTCTGGGATCCCATCGCTACATGCGAAGGCTGAAAGGGTCAGGGTGTTAATGCCTGCACTCCTCCTCTAGATCCATCTGTCTCGATAGATCTACGGTATTCCCGAAAGGATTCTGACCATTCGTCAACCAAATGATAGGGTCTTCTCTCTTTCTATAGTTGGGCTCGCTATCCCTTCTGAGCTTGAATCGCAAAATTCAACTTCTTCGGACCTCAAACTCCCACGACCCTGAGACCTCAGAGAGCTACCCTTCTGGCCCCAGACTTAACCATTCGTACAAAAACCAACGATGACATATAAGCATACACATGCATCCATTATTTCTAGTTTAAAACACCAGGCAATCATTCTACACATAAATTATTATGGGCATATAAACACAAGAATGCATTCATGATATTCAGTTTGAAATACAAGGTATAAAACACTTATCAAATCTACCAGGCATGATGTAATTGTTGAGAGGGGTGCTCGTTTCCACCCAAACATAGGCTCAGTGACTCCAAACGGATTTACCACTAGCCACCCCCAAGCTAGACCACGATGCTTTGAGGTTCAGTCTCCTACTTCTAGCTCAACAGAAATCAAGGATGAAGGTTACTCTCCTTCTCCTGATGTAGGAAAATAATACAGGACGAAGGTTACTCTCCTTCTCATGGAATTCAAAACTCCTTGCATTTCCAGGTTTTCTCCAGTCTCTTTTGCGATCCCCGTCAGGCGCACTTCTCTCCCCCCCCCTACCACATTTCCTCTCTTGCCAATTTCTGTCTGCGAGGTTTCCTGTGTTGTGAATTCCTCTGTCCATGGTCAGGTATGAGGGATATTATGGATGGGAAGTTCACCCCCATCCCCTCATTAACTCTTGAGGAGCCTCTCCACCTACCAAACTGATGGGAAATCCATTCCAGGATAAGAGAGTTTCTTTGGTTTGTGATCAATTATAAACCAATACAGTACTAGCTCGGTGGAAGTTAATGCAACCATTCCAGGTCCCTTCCACCACCTCTCATTAGCCATCATGGTCTCTTTTAGCACATCCCCCTCCCAACAGTCATGCAACACATATTCATAACATAATTTACATTCATCGACCTTTTATACAAAGGTCTATCAAATCAAACGTTCACGTCTTTGAGTTTGCCATAATTCTTGGCCAATATAATTATTTTTATAGACTGGGGGAAATAGGGTGTTACACTAGCTGAAAATTTCAAGGAAGCCAAAACGATTGAATTCCAAATGAAGGGATGCAAACAGGGCCATGTCTCACTAGTTAATAAGGAAGTTCAACCTCCACCTAAGAGAGGAATTTTGCTGACTAGACCCCCGGGAAAACAATAAAAAAAAGGTCTCGAAAAGGGAAGTGGGGACATATAATACCTACAACGGATGATAAATAAACTGTCAAATGAAATCATAGAAATGAAAGGAAGTGTCGGTGAAGGAAACCAAGGTGAAAGGCACTATAAACCCTTTTTTAAGAGAAACACACATTTCAAATCGATTGAACATCGCCGATCAGGAAGACGTTGAGTCGTCGAAAGAAACAACCATGTTGTTATGGGATCCTGACTTGCCGATGCCTCTCAATGTTGTACTTGAAGTTTAGGAACCACCTACTGAGGTTTTAGTAGTGCAAACACGAAGTACGGGTCAATCCGTTTCAATTGATCTTATCACTGTCCAATCTTTGAGGGGAAAACAAAAACCCGATCACTCGAAAGCACCTTTTGTCTATGGACGAAACCCTATAAACATACATACATGAGAGTTACCCAAGATGGACTAAAACATAGTATAATACTAAAATAAGTTGAAGGATAATGTGTCGTTCATGGACATGTGTAGAATTTCCCATCAAAAGGACTTTTTGTTATAGGCCTTAAGGTCAATAAAAGCCCCTATAACAAGCACTAACCTAGGTGAGGTCCCATCTCCCATAGATCTAAAGAACAAACCAAATGTGAAAACTTGTTCTGTAGACAAAAGAGGAAAGTCATTTGTCCCACCTTTCCTTTTAATGTTTGAAGTCTTCAACATAAACCTCCATAATTGTTTAGTAGATTTATGGGCATCCTCCAATGTCATGCCATTATCAATCTGCAAGAAATTGAACGCAGGTTCGCATGAAAGTGATAAACACATTATAAAAATAGAAAAAACTCAAGTAAAAGTTATTGGGGAACTTAAGGATGTCATGATCAGAATGGCTACACACCCAAAATTTGTTTAAGTAATTGACATCGTTGTAGTAGATATCCTAGAAGATTATGGATTGGTACTTAGTTGAGATTGGTCTGAGAAATTGAATGGATACTTTAGCACAGACTGGGCTCACCTATGGTTGCCACTGAAGGTACATACAAACATGATTAGGATCTATAGGGAAAAATATCTCAAACATATTGTCACCGATTTAGAAGCCTTCAACGAACCCTCTTCGACAGATTTCCCTGTGCTAGGAAACTACTCATATGATTCTGATTTCGGAAATTTCACTCCTCTATTGTATGATGTACCTCTCACTCAAAAATATGAAATGTATTTTCAAGTGAATCTACTGGAAGCAGCAGAAGAAATCATCTTCTGCCAAGAACCTATGTTGGAAACAACATACAAGGTATACAGAGATGAGGAAATAACAAGACATGGAAAAGTTGCTAAATTTTGCTCACAAGTTTGGACATTGTATTTTGATGTATCTAAATTAGAAGAAGGGTTGGGAGCAGGATGTATCCTCATTGACCCAAAGGGGAAATGTAATTTCCTATCCTACAAACTGGAATTTGAATGCACCAATAACACTATTGATTATGAAGCTTTAGTTCAAGGACTGAAGAAATCCATAGACTTAAACATTAAAGAACTGAAAGTTTTTGGGGACTTTGAAATCATCGTTAGGAAAGTGAAGAATACTATACATTAAAATTCACCCCACTTGATGAATTACAAACAAGAGGAGCATAGGCTAATAGAACATTTTGAGGCCTTCAATATTACTTCTATCCCCAGAACAAAGAACACTCTTGATGATTCTCTAGCCACCGCAGCCTTGAGGCTATCCCCTTTATAAGACTATGAAGCCTCCAGGTTCATTCTGGAACTACTCTATAAACCATCAATACCCAACAATATTTCTAATTGGAAGGTTTTTGAAGGAGATGAACAGATTGTAGATTTTCTGACCAATCAAGATAATTTTAAAGATTTGGATGTTGATGATGAAGTATTCCAAGAGAAAATGGTGGAAACCGATTTCCACAAACAAAAAGGTGGAACAGATCACTCTAATAACAAATCAAGGTTTCAGACGATATCGAAGGGGTAGCCAATTTGGAGAACCTTTTTGACCCAAGGGAAAGATTTAAAGGGTCAAAGAACACAAAGACATGGAGTTCATGTCCCATATACGAGAATATAAACCTAGGAACCCCGAAAAACCCTAATAATATAAATCTAGGAAAAACAATGTCTAAAGAAGACAAGAAACCTTATCTCAAACTTTTTAGAGAACATCAATTTGTCTTTGCATGGTCCTACCGATAATTGACAACTTATGACACTCACATTATTCAACACACAATCCCATTGAAATCCAAAGAAAAACCCTTCCAACAAAAACTCAAGAAGTTTCATCCATCTCTAGAACCCCTCATGTATCAAGAGTTAAAGAAATTACTAGATGCTAAGATTATCTTTCAGGTTAGACACTCTGCCTGGGTAGAAAATTTGGTTCTTGTCAGGAAAAAGTATGGGGAGATCCGCCTGTGTGTAGATTTCAGAAAACTTAACCGAGCATCAGAAAAATATAAATATCGAGTCCCACCCATGGAACAACTCTTATAGACCATGTATGGTTCTAAAATTTGTTCCCTTCTAGATGGTTTCTCAGGTTATAACTAGGTTCTAGTTTCAGAGGAAGACCGATTGAAAACTACCTTTCCGAACTGAGTGGGGAACTTTCACTTATAAATGCATGCCCTTTGGGTTGATTAATGGAGGAGAAGCCTTCCAAAGGGCCATGGATGTAGATTTTTGTGGATTTATTGACAAATGTGTAGTAGTATATTTGGATGACGTGACTATGTATTCAAAGAAAAGGAAAGATCACATCCAACATCTAACCATGATTTTTGAAAGGTGTAGAAAATATGAAATATATTTAAACCCTAAGAATACTGTTGTTGGTGTCGAGGAAGGGAAATTACTAGGTCATATTATATATCAAGAAGGAATTCGTATATACCCAGAACAAATAAGGGCAATAGCTCAACTTCCCTTACCCCATAACAAAAAGGCTATGCAATCCTTCTTTGGAAAAATTAATTTTGTGAGAAATTTCACGCCTGATTTCGCCGAAACTGTCAAACCCTTACAAAAAATGATCCACAATGATGCATATATTAAGTGGGATGACAAGAGAAAATATGATTTTATCAATATCAATACTGCAATATCTCAAGCTCCGGTGCTACGAAGTCTTGACTTTAGTAAATATTTTTTCCTCTATACTTTCTCCTCCGACCAATCCTTAGTTGAATTATTGACCCAGAAGGATGATGATAACAATGAGGCACTGATATCATTCATGAGCACTAATATCCAAGGAGACGAATTGAATTACCCTTCTATATACAAACATGCGTATGTGGTGTACAAGGAAGTAAAACATTTCAGATCTTACATCCTAAAAAATCACACCAAAGTCATCGTGCCTCACCCTACAGTCTGATCCCTATTGACTCAACAAGAGATGGGGGAAAGAAGGGGAAATTGGATGGAAGTTGTCCAGGAATTTGATATAGATATAAAACTTACCAAATTAGTAAAGGGACAAGGATTATGTAAGATGGCCGCAGAAGCCCAAGATCGAATAAATGAAGACCCCAGGTGGGAGAATGAATTATCATTATGGTGTAGTGAGGATTTATACATCCCCCCAGGGCCAGAGTATTGGTATGGAAAATTTATTTACCTCCTGCAACATGGGACTTTCCCAATAAACTTAAACCCTAAGGAAAGGAGAGCTCTGAGACTAAAATCTGTGCAATATTGCCTCATAAATTTAGTACTTTTCCGCGTAAATTATGATGGATTACTTTTGAGATGTATCGAACATGAAGATGTATAAAAAGGTTATAAGGGAGCTCCATGATGGTCCTACAGGTGGACACTTTGCAGGGAATACCACGACTGACAAAATATTAAGATCCGGTTATTAATGCCCTACTCTATTTAGGGACGCTCATACATACGCTAGGAAATATAAATATTTTCAAATGAGCGCGGGTAGAGAAAAGAGAGAAGTTGTCCCACTCCAACCAGTGACCATATCCAGACCATTCAAGCAGTGGGGATTAGACTTCAAAGGGGATATTACCCTGAGTTCTTAAAAAAAACATAAATACATACTAACTTCTATGGACTATTTTACGAAATGGGTAGGGGCCATCCCTTTGACTCACGTGAATGAAAATGTTGTAATCCAATTCATAGAACAACAACTAATCACAAGGTTTGGGATGCCTTTCGTTTTCGTTTTTGACAATGTTGCTTACTTTTATTCTACTCTATTAACATAGTTTTATCTAGACAAAGGAATCATAATAATATACTCTGCAAACTACTATCCACAAGGGAATGGGGTGGCATAATAAACTAATAAGAACCTAGTGAGGATCTTGAAGAAAACATTTGTAGACAATTAGAGGAATTGGCATAGCTCGGTTCATAATGCTTTATGGGAGGATAGAGTAACACCCAAGGAATATATAGGAAACTCTCCATAATTTTTGGTATACAGACAAGAAGACATTATCCCAAATGGGTTATATATTCCATCACTTCATCTTGCTCAGGATTCAAGAGGAAAACCCTCATCTGTTATTCAACAAAGAATTTATACCCTCCTCGTGCTTGAAGAAGAAAGGGAGAAATACAAATCGAAGTTCATCGCTCATCAAAAAATAGTTAAAAGATGGTTTCACAAGGATAAGGTCAAAGAGAAGAATTTTGAAGCAGGAGACTTAGTCCTAAAATTGGATAGAGCAAACGAACGTAAAGGAAAACATTCAAAGTTTCTGAATCTATGTCTCAGACCTTTCCAGGTATCCAAGAAAATTGGGGCAGTGTTATAACCCTAAATTGCACCACACAAGCTTACCTGGCATCAGGCCATCTCATATCCTTTCTTTACCAAAGCACTGCTGAACAAATCTTTGAAAATCCTCTTTTATAAAGGCCCACGCGCCCTACTCCATTACTGCACGTGTGTACACGCTGGCTGACCCAAAACAACCTGCATGGACCGACAAAAGAACGAAAAAAGAAAAGTTTCCGACGGGACAGAAAAGCTATTGGTGAGTTAACTGAAACTCCCAGCCATGCATGGCCAAGGGTTCGTCCAAATACCTAGCTCCTTCTAACCTATAAAAGAAGGGGTAGGGGTCCCATTTGGAAGTAGGAAAAATATAGCAAATAAACTCTGCCCATTTGCATATTACCATTGTCCCAACCCTTTAGCCTTTCCTTGTGCCAAAGGAGAAACAAAGCAAAGCAGTTGAAGGATAGTCAAAGAGGAGCCCAGGATCAGGTTCACAGAGCGGTGGCCAGTCTCAACTTTTGTAAGTTGACGCATTCAAAGTAATAAAGAAAGTGCTTTTCCCGTCCCAATTCATGAACTTTTATAGTTTGATTAGTATATGTTTGGATTTCTAACCCGTTAGTATATGAGTAGGATGCATGCGTAGTTGTTGCTTGTCTTGGATGCAGGTCATCTTTGGAAGGAGTATTGCGAACAAGTAATCAAGTACAACGGAGGATCGACATCAAACGCCGGAAATGAGGTAGGTTGATATTTCCATGCATTTACTAAGAAAAGGGGATTTAAATATAGGGATGAAGGTAGAAAGTAGTTTCTCTTCGGTCATATCTGCATGCAGAGTCTAAACTCTATTTGCTAGTCTGTAGGGAGATTTTCCCCACAACAGGCAGGAATGTATCGGTTGCAAAATATGAGGGGGGAACCCGACGCCCTCTCGGTGAATGGCCAAGACCTAAAACAATATTTCTGTTAAAAACAAAATGTGTGTGCGTCTTTTCAAGTTATATTATGATTAGGATAAATGTATAGTTTTAGGGTAGACTGATTGCAGAGTTCTTTTGATTCCTATCTTTTCTTTTGTTTGTTTTTTTCTTGTAATAAATTTATGTTCCGTAAAACATTGGTTGAATATGGTGTAGAAAACTCTTATCCTAAATCACGCTTATGAGCAACATAAGAAACACTGGGTAATTACAAATTTCTTCAAAGCGATCTATATCTTATCTTTGCAAAACAAACAACCTTAGTGAGCGATGAAGTGTCCGCCTGGTGGTCTAGTAGAACCCAAAGGGAAAGATGGAAAGTTGTAAAGGACCACATTTACCTCTAGAAAGAGTTGGGATGAATTTAACATTAACCATTTCATCTTGCAGATAGCAAGCATCCTTCTCTCCCACTCCCTCAGAGCATTTCTTCCAGAAATAAATCAATTATATTAACGAGTGAAATGTAGGAGAGGGTATGAAAATAACTCCATCGGGGCTATGGATGCTCATTGGAATTGAAGAAACATCGTAGCGAGTGAATGATGATAACTAAAACGGTCTCGAGCCAGTGAATTCCTTACCTATCTCTCATCAAAAAAGGGGGCGTGGGTCACAGCCAAGAGGAACGAAGGTGGGATAAGGGTTAAACTCCATAGGCGGACATAAATTAATTAACCCGATAATTTGTACACACAGGGATAGGAAATACTCTATTAAAAGTGAAGCCAGTTAGTTTCTCAACTATATTCTGCACCAGCTAGGCCCAAAGGAAGGAATTAATATAATTCTTTCACCCACAGAATCATCATTTGTTGAGTGCTCAACACACCCTAAATGATTTATGAAATTTTGTCTCTTTTGGGTACCACTTGTTTTCTTTTGTTTTGCTTTTTGAATTAAGTCCACTATGGAGGGATTGCTAATTTTGTTTTCATGTCTCTTCATTGATCAAATTGTATTTGTTTAAACCCATTATTGGCACAGGGGCAGATGCAGGGTTCAATGCTACAACATCGCACCAACAAAACACTAAATACCAGCCCTTTCGGCAACACCTGCGAAGAAAATGAAGTCTCACCCGAGGTAGAGGCAGGGGTGGTTGCAGGACTCAGGTGTTTTCAACCTTAGCCGGGACACAGATCTATGATTGTAATACTTAACATAGCACTTAGCACTGATAGTTCCTTAATATTTAGCCACTAATCTACCACGCATATAGAACAGAACATCGCATCATTCACTCAGATCTGATGTATTTAATCACTTTATCATAAACAGGTAGGTTAGATATAACATATAAATCACTAGAAAATTCATATATGTCAGATCTAACATTCATACACGTCATTAGAAAAAAGCATAAGCAGATTTATCTATCTATATGAAAGAACTTAGCAAGAGAAGGAATAAACACATCACGACAAAGAAAAAAGTAGAACAACAAAGTGTTTACGTGGTTCACCCCCACCCTGGGGCTACGTCCACCAACTCTTCTTCTTTATTTTCTTCAGTCAATTAGTTACAAGAACAGAGCCACCAAAATCCTACTCTGCCTAGGACAGGAGATCTGCATGCATCGCGCCAGATCCTCCTTCCCCGAGATAGGTTACAACACTAAGCCTTCTACAGTTCCTCACACTTAGCTGTACAAACATCACCTAGGATGAACAAAGCACTTACAATCCTTCAATCACATAAATCTAACACTTATACCAATATCAAAAAGATATATCAATCTCGTCCTCTTATTACATAGCCTAGACATCTATTTATACATTACAAAATAGGCCTAATCATGAGTAAACCCATGGGCCGACATCCCATGCCTGTTACATAATCCAATAACCCAAAAAGGACCCAAAAATGGGACAAGATCACACGATATCTGCTTCATCTTGCGCTCCTCCTTTGACAAGATGTCGAGGTCCCAAAATAGGTCAAACTTGACTAGATCCCTCAAAACTTGGTCAAGGGCCAACATGCCCCCAACACTCACCTGTGACTCATCCTGAGTCACTCTGGTCTGGGTAGTTCTAATTTTAAATCCTCGAGCTTGGATCAAGCTTCTTGGACTTGCTGCTATGCTACGACCTCTTGTTTAGCGAACTCCTGGATGACTGCGTCAATGAAATGTCCTTCTAAGCGTTGTTCTGCTGCGATGACAACCTGCTCTAGCTCTGCTCCTCGGCTTTCAACCTCTGTGAACAATTAGTAATCCTTATCTTGTATAGGTTGGAGCCTCTAAGTTACTTCCATAAATCTGCTCTGGATAGTATGGATCTATTTTTGGGTAGTGCGTTGCTCTTGAGACCGCTTCATTCTTTCTATGGATGACAAGGATTTTAGTTGTGCTTGTAGTGTCTCTGTGTGCTGCTTCTCTTTTTGGAGTTGCGACTCCAGTGCCTACAAATATTAATTCTCTATGAGTTTCTCATACTTTTGGGTGCCTTGGTTACTCAAATTCCCGCATTCCATGGAAAGGGCCTTTAATTTCTTAACTACGCTGCTAGCAATTGCTTCTCTTTGGTCCGTTACATCTTGTGGGGTTTTGGGCACTATGGGGAGCTCTAGGTCTTCTATGCATTATTGGAGTTGTTGCATGGATTCTATGAGTTGGTCTACCCGCTATGTAACTTGGTCTTCAGCCTTGATTTCTAGGATTGTCATCGAGCGAAGTGCTCTGTTCACCACTTCCTTCACTTCAAGTTGCTATGCTAGCAACTTTTCCTTTCCTTGATGTACTTGTTCTTTTTCTTAATATAACTACACTTTGAGAGAACTCTTTTCCTATTCTGCAACTCGATGTTGTTCTACAAGTACTCCATGTACTTGTGTCAGAGCCTGGGTGGCTTGTTCTGTTTCCTCTTGTGCTCGTCGAAGGCAAGCTTCGACTGTATCAGCTAGCCGGTGGAGTAGGGCTAGCTCATCTCCAAATTCAAGTTCTCTTGATGATAGGAGTGTAGTGGAGACTATGCATCTGGACTGAAGGGCTTGCTGTACCCCTTGGATCTCAATCTCAATTTTATTGTACATCTCCTCCTTCTTAGCTTCTTGTTTTTCTGTTGTTTCTAGCGAAGCATCATTCAGGGATGCTATGATGAAATGAAAATCATGAGGAGTGAGTGTAGTCTACATCTTGGTCATGATGGGTTTCTATTTATTCTGAGAGGAAGGATTCGGGGGGGGAACCTTCATTTTCTTTGAGGGGTCCTCCTCATCTCTGAGAAGGGTTACTTGACCTTTCTTTTGTTCAACTTCTGTGCCATCTATCTCTTCGCCATCACCCCCTTTATCTGGTGACATGGAAGCAATCTTCACTGATGCACTACTTAAATCTTGTACTTCTTCAGTCTTCTTTGTCTTGCTGGGTTCGAGTGTATCTTGTGCAATTTATGGGCTATCTATGTCGGATATCTCTGCAGGGTCTGCTAGAATAAGGAGGTTCGTAGTGATCTCCTCTATGTCCTCCTCCATCAACTTGTAATGTAAATGAAATGTCGATTTGTGCTGAACTTCATCAAAAGCTTGAATCGGTACAAAGTGTTCAGATTCATGTGAGGCTTGGATTGGATGGATGTCTTCATCTGATTGTAGTATGTATGAAAAACAACATTTGTCTGCCACTATTTATTCATATCGCTTGAATACCACAATGTACTGAACTTCATGGCCAACGGTTCAAATGGATTGATTTCGGGGAAGGTCGCACCTTTCGGCATATCCCTGGCAATGAACGAATTAAGGATCAAAATCCAACTAAAATAGAATTTGTAACCTTGATCTTGCACTTCTCTGCAATCAAGTTCCAACTGGTTCACAAGGTACTTCGCCCAGTTCATCTGTAGGCCTTCCACGCACTTCCCTACGAGGTCAACTACAAATTCCGTGACTTGGGTAGGTTGGTTCTTTCTTACTAACTTCCCTACAATTAGTTGACACGCAAGGCATACTGTGCCACTCTAGATATAAGCTACCTTGTATCCTCGCTTCCCCTCCTCGAAATCACCGTAAGTGTCCTTGATTTTCTGCGCTAGTGCACGGTCCATGGATTTTCTGGGATAGAAATCCTGTGGGTTAGGTCCTTGCATACTCAACCCTGTGATCCTATGGATCAGTCTCGGAGCAAATGTAATATGATGGTTTAGCCACAAGTATCCGCCAGGGTAACAAGAAAGCAACATCTTGACATAGGCATTGACTTCGTGGTGTCATATGAAGTGTGGGATCTTTATGACATTCAGCAAGGTGTACTGCGCGAGGTTCATCATCCACGACTAGGGGATTATCTTAGAATTATTTCCCTTTGTCTTGGTCAAGTACTTGTATGGGACGAGCATGTTATAAACCTTTCGATATCCAAGGTTGAAGTCGCAAAACTTCAATGCTGCGATATTATCCTGGTCTACTCGAATTACGCGTATCCCCTTCGGGAGGTACGCTGTAACCAAAGTGTATTTGAAATATCTCGGCATGTTGTCTCAATTTGTTGTGCCGGACAAAGGTGGAATATAAGCAGTTAGTATGGTCGGGATCAATTTGGCATTCGCTAAGTCATCATTGTGTTTGGTTCACTTTTAATTTGGTGGATGGGATGGTCTAGCTCCACGAGAAGTCGACGAAGACACTTGCACTGTTCTGGTGGATGAAGCTTGGACTCCTACACATAATCCTCTCTTTGACATGACTCTTTCAGTCATCAGGTCGAAGAGTAATTCTGTCACATATTCTTTTACTGTGTTGAGCTCATCGGACATACGCGCTCATGATTAACGATATCGGGTTCAAGATTAACTTAGACACTACAATGAAATATATGGAAAGAGTGTGATGATCACTGTTCAAAATTCACTTAGTCTGTGGGATCAAACTCTTGGTTAGAAAAAATGTTCTTGCTGCATGGCACGACGGGATAAATAGGTAACTTGGCAACGGGTCGCTTGCAATGGGTATGAATCATTCATTAACTTTGTTTTTTCCATTACGGTGTGGTTCCAACAGTCTGATGGCGATATTTTTGACCATAAATGCCTTTCTACCCGTTCAGACCATCGGTTGAATAGTTATAATATCTCCAACGACTATATTTCTTCGCCATGGCACTGTTCTAATATCTCGACGAAGATTCAATTTTGAAAATTTTCCTTCTGCGAGGTTCCCTCTAGATCCTTCTGCAAATTTTTGATCTTATCTTTCTTCTTACTTAGTTTTCTATCCTTCTTTCCAATGAGCTTTGTCTCTATATTCCTTTTTCCATTCTGATTCTTATCTTCTTTTGACATAGTCACTGCGCGTTGTTGAGATTCTTTCCTAGGATTCAAGGGTAATACTTCTTTATCTGGGGTAGGTACTTCAGTCTTCTATGGGTCTTCTACTGTTATTGCAACTTCGACATCTGGGTCTTTGGTGTTAAATAGCTTCGATCTGTTCTCATGTTCTTCAATCAAGTGTGTGATCCTTCTAGTCATGAAATCTTTTAACTATTGTTTCTTCTGCTCCAAAACTTCTTCTTCTTCCTTTCGTCTAGATTGATCTATGTCAATCCAAGGTTTTCCTAGTAACATGGTAAATGGGGCACTGTCCTCAGTAAATTTAATAATCTCAAAATCTTCTTATGTCGAAGTTCCATTTGCATTCATAGGTATCTGAGTGAGCCTCCCACATAGGTTTATCAACTTTTCTCTAAATATACCTATTCCTCCCAATGAAGGATTCATAGAAGGCTTCCCTAAAATTTCCCAAGTTCTTTCTGTCATGATATTCACTTGTGTTTCCTCATCTAGAACACAGTCAATGTCGAAGTCTCCTATTCTTTCTTCAATGCATTCTTTTACTTTGAAGATCTTTGATAAGATGACATGTAGTTGGTCATTCAGGGTTTCTTTTATCTGTAGCAATGCTTTCTCTGATTCTTTATAGGGTTCTTCCATAGCCTTAGTTTTTGGATCTATCTTAGGGTTTTCTTGATTCAGATTCATTCATTCAAGCTTAGCAATCATTCTAGGGAAATCCAACACTTCATGATCCATAGCTTTGCAACAAAGACAACTAGGTCTTCTCCTAGGGCATTCCTTAGCAAGATGTCTCAGTCTTCTGCAACTGTAACAGAGGGTTAATCCTCTTTTTATTTTAAATCATCCCTATCTTCTCCTATACTGCACACTAGGATCATAGGATCTAACCTACAACAAATTCTTTCTAGGATCCTACATCCATTTGTTAGTCCAAACATTCTTTCTATGCATAGGTATAACATATCTTTCACTATTCTTATCAGATCTACTCATATCAAACCTTCTTTCATCTATTAGTGCCCTAGTTTTCAAGCTATGATAGAATCTATCAAACATACCTAGATCCATACTTTTGAAACAAAAAAAATTCCACTAATCTTACTTTTACAAAGCATAAAGCTTCCAGATCTAGAACTTTTCACTATTCTTACCTTTATCAGAGCATAGATCTTGCAGATCTTACCTTTTTTTAACCAACAATTATTACTTTTATTGTTATCAGGGAACAAAGATTTCATATCTGACCTCTTTTCTTGGCACAAAGCTTCATAAGTATAATATAATGTTGCGCACCAGGGCAATGGATCTATGCACAAAGATTTCACGGTTTCAGGTTGAATCCTTGCACAATGCTTCTTGTTTCTCAGTTCCCAACAATCACAATTTCAGTCCCTGCAACGAAACCATTTGTTGGCATAGGGGCAGACCTAGGGTTCAACGCTACAAAAATGCACCAACAAAACCCTAACTACCAGACCTTTTGGCAACACCTGCGAAGAAGATGAAGTCTCATCCGAGGTAGAGGCATGGGTGGTTGCATGACTCAGGTGTCTGCAACCTTAGCTGGGACACACATCTGTGATTTTAATACTTAACATAGCACTTAGCACTGACATTTCCTCAATATTTAACCACTAATATACTGTGCAGATAGAACAAAACATCACATCATTCACTCAGATCTGATGTATTTAATCACTTTATCATAAACATGTAGGTTAGATCTAGCAAATAAATCACTAAGCACATTCATATAGGTCATATCTAACATTCATACACATCATTAGCACAAAGAATAAGAAAATTTATCTATCTATATCAAAGCACTTATCAAGAGAAGTCATAAACACATCAAGAAAAAGCAAAAAGCAGAACAACACAGTGTTTACGTGGTTCACCCCCAACCTGGGGCTACGTCCACCAACTCTTCTTATTTATTGTCTTTAGTCAATCGGTTACAAGCATAGAGCCACCAAAATCCTACTTCTCCTAGGACAGGAGATCTGTGCGCACCTCGCCAGATCCTCCTTCCTCGAGCTAGGTTACAACACTAAGCCTTCTACAGTCGCTCACACATAGCTATACAAGCCTCACCTAGGATGCACAGAGCATTTACAATCCTTTGATCACATAGATCTAGAACTTAGCCAAATATCACATAGATATATCAATATCATCCTCTTCTTACATAGCCTAGACATCTATTTATACATTACAAAATAGGCCTAATCATGGGTAAACCCATGGGTCGACATCCCATGCGCGTTACATAATACCATAACCCAAAAAGGACCCAAAAAGGGGTCGATATCCCGCGATATCTTCTTTGTCTTGTGCTCCTCCTTCGATAGGCTGTCAAAGTCCCAAAATAGGTCAAACTTGACCAGATCCCTCAAAACTTGGTCAAGTGCCAACACCTATCAATGTGAAACCTTTGGGTCTAAAAGGAACTTGGAATTTTAAGTAAGAATCTGCTGCTAATTTGTGACCCACGTGATTATGTTCGACATCAACAAAATCCGAGCAAGTAAAATGACCACATAGTAACAACAATCACTGATCTCTGATGTATCATTGACATCGGTAAAAAGCGGATTATATTTGCGCTAGTTGTTTGCAAAGAAGATCCAGGAGGTTATCGATTTCTCATTGGCATCGACGAAATACGAGAGGGATAAAATTTGACATGGTCCATGATGAACCCCCGATATCCTATCACTAATGCGTTTGTTCAGGTTCGGTGAATTATCAAAGATTTAAATCATGGAAAACTTTCGCATTGACATAATCACCGATTCCCGATGCATTTTCGGCATCAGTAATTTTTGAAGGAGGTAATCCGAGAACACTTGTTTAAACTTATCTCCGATCTATGATCCTCGATTCATTTTAGGCATCGGTAGAGTAGGACCTATTGTTAAAACGCTTAGATAATGAAATTCCCCGATTCTCAATAACACCATTAAACGAATATGCCAATATCAAGCACCATGTGTCTTTGTCACGTAGGCATTTCGTATGACCTAGTTTCATCCCGAGCCACCTTAGATTTCACCATGTCCTAGTCATACTTTCAAGTCAACATTTCCACATCAGCATTGTATGACAAGATGGTTCGGTGTCAAAGTTTTTGCTGAGAGATATCGACGAACGTTGTCTAAAGAAAATCCCCGACTCCCGATTCACATGTTAATTTAGTGGAATGATGGGATGTTTTCAGCACACAATACGATTGGATTATTCCATTTAATAGGATAGGTAATTTTTCGATCCGCATACATTTATACACCATGCATTGATTGAACAATGGGAATTTGAAATCCTTGATGAACTACATTATAGCCTGTGCCTGGGCCGCCAACCTAGGACTGCATTTAATCTTGAACATAATGAAGATCTAGTGGCAGATTTTGTAGAGACACACTCATACCCTAAATTTAATAACAAATGTGACAAGGTAAGTATTATATCTGTTTAAACCACTAAGACATCTTCGAACACCTCCATTCTGCACACAATTTTCCCATTTCTAGAGTAGTCTAAGAAGCGAAGAGAGCGTCTCAAGAGTTGTGTTTGATTCTTAGACTTTCAAAAAATCAGGTTAAGTTAGCGTGAAGAAGAGGTATGTGTTAATTTTTATCAGTTTGACGTTCGTAATTTTTATGTATCAACATCCTATCCACAACATGATGTCTAACATTGTTATATCTGTAGGGAAAATGCCTCCAAGGAATCCAACAACTAGATGCTCGCCGAGGGCACCTAAATTAAAGGAAGCATAGATTGGTGAAGGATCTTCTCCTAGCTGGTGAGGTGGTTGGATTTTTCTCCTAGAGAGGATTCGGTCATCAAGACATCGACTAAGAAAGCATTCACTCTTTCCCCTTCTTTCGGTGATACATAAGCAACCACTGGATCAAAAATAGTGCTCCTACAGTGGGGAGATTTATTCAACAGAATCAACCGGGGATATTACCCGGATTTTATCCCACACAACGACCTGAATGTAAGGGTGCTCGATGACCAGGTTTTCCCGAATAACCGACGGTCATGCTGATCTAGGTGGATATTGGTGGCCACCCACCTTTTCCAACTGGCTCAAAACAGTTTTCTGACATTTTTGGCAATTTACTATTTTTAGCAGTTTTTACTTTTGGGCCCATTTTGAGGGACTTAATGAAGGTTTTTCAGTATCAAGCTCCTCAATGATAGATAAAGGCATGATTGAGCCCCCAAAATGAATATCCTCAATGATACCTTTCCAACGGGCTATCACACGCCTAAAAAGGATATCGTATGCAAAAGTTACGACCCCAGGAAGTTGATGTACTAGCTTACCCAAACGGGGCCCACATGACTTTTGGCGCTTCATCTCCTAGGGTTAGGTTTTTGGATGTCTAGGGTTTTTGGAATTATTTCTTATTGTAAAAATTCCTTCAGAGCCTCATTGTAGCCTTCTTCTTGTGAATGCGCACTTCCGTCACATCTCTTCTCATAGATAAGCCGCCACCATTCCAACAAGCTTGTTTCCGCTGCATTTTATAGTTTCAGCTTATTTCGTTATTGAATAGAAAACCATTTTTATTGTATCTCTATTATTTTGTGTTAAGAACCTATTAATAATATGTATTCATTTTGTTATGCTCATAAAATCTAGATCAATGGTATCAGAGCGGTCTTCTCCTTGTCATCTTAATGCATGTCCCCAACGAGGTCGGAGTACAAAGAGTTGGGTCTCGAGCTTGTTTCTCTTGACAATAGAAGTTATTTCATGCCCAAGAAACATCCCATGGCAGGAGAAAAGAAATATGATGGGATAGGAGATCCTTTCAAACTGTTGATTGAGGAATCCCTCACGCAACAGAGGAACAAGATGATGGATAGTTTCGTGCAAATCCTTCGACAACTACGAACAGGTGACGCATCTTCTTCGAATGGAGGCGCCGCCCCCTTAAAGGTACAAATAAACATTGATATTCCTATTTTTGAAGGTTAGATAGACTCATATGTCGTAGACAAGTGGTTGAATCTACTAGAAGGGTATTTTTCTGTTCATAAATTTTTGAATAGAGAAGAGATTACTTTTGCGCTCCTCAAAGCCATTCCCCATGTCAAAGATTGGTGGGAAACTTTCTGTGAGCAAAAGGAAACAGAGGAAACCTCATTATTTTCAGTCACAGCCACCTGGGAATCCTTTAGGTATTCTATTAAGGAACAATACTACCTTGTCGGAAGTTATGATGACCTGTATACCAAATGGACCACACTGCGGCAAGAAAGAGGCCAAGCAGTGCCAGATTTCACAAATATCTTCCATACCTTGTGCACCAAGTTGGTTATCAAAGATTCAGAGCAACATTTGGTGCTCAAGTATCACAGTTCTCTGCATAGGTACATCCATATGGAAATGGAATTTCTGGACATCTCATCCTTAGGTACGGCCTACCAATATGCCGTCAAAATCGAGCAGAAGCTCAAACAAAAGACGCGGCAATTTGGGCCTAGGAACCCCTCACAACAAAATCCAAGAAAGGGCAGACCCAACCCACCGAACAAAGGATAGAGAAAATATGGACAATATCAAGAAAACCAGTACAAGCCGCAAGCAAAGAACGACACCGGAAATACAAAGAAAGATACCAGGAAGTGGTGCGACTTCCATAAGAGCCCTTGGCATAACACTGCTGACTGCCGCTCAAAGAAGTCATTGGTTGCCGAAGTGAAAGCCTCTGAATCAGATGCATATTACGACTCCAAGATAGAGCCAGAAAGGGGAAGATGGATGATTGGCTTGGAACCCAATGCCACCGTTGCTACCACCAAGCTCCAGCCTGGTGAACTAGACGAGCCTGAAGAAGGAGAGCGCCTCGTCCATTCATAGATGTGGATAAAAGGCACCCCGTTGCACTTCATCATTGATAGAGGTAGCCAGAAGAACCTCATCTTAGCAGAGGTCATCAAGCAGCTGGCCTTGCCAACAACGCCGCACCCACAACCCTACACCATTGGATGGCTCCTCCAAAGAAGCGATCTTCGCGTCAGCCAACAGTGTTGACTGTCATATGACATCAAGCCCTTCAAAGATGAGGTATTGTGTGATGTTGCACCTATTGAAGTTTGTGATGTTCTTTTGGGCCAACGTTATTTATGGAAACGTCATGCTGTATATGAGTCTATGCCTCGTAGTGTTATTATTACTTTGAATAGGAAATTGTACAGGATACCCGAGGCAGTCCCACCTAGTGCTATTTCCTTGATCTCTACTAAGCAATGCAGGAAGGTCATCTCTCAGATGGGGAAGTTTGTCTTCTTCATGATTTTCTCTCAAAATAAGAGAAATATCACAGCCACATCCAGGGTCTCTGCATCCGACCTCTCCACACAGCACAAGCAGGTAGATAAGGTCGTGGAAGAATACTCGGATATCTTCTCCTCACCTACAGGGGTACCTATGCATTGCCAGGTCAAGCAACCCATCGATCTGACCCTCGACACACCGTTGCCCAATGGGCCAGTCTATCATTGCTCTTTGTTAGAGAATGAGTAGATCAAGTAAGAGATCCAAGAACTTCTCCACAAGGGGCACATCCGCCCCATCTCATCACCTTGCGGGAGCCCAATCATGCTAGTACAAAAGAAAGATGGAACCTGGCAAATCTGTATTGATTACCGGGCTCTGAATAAAATCATTGTTAGAAACTGATACCCGATTCCCTGAATCGATGACCTCCTTGATCAACTCATGGGGGCCAAATACTTCAGTAAGATTGATCTGAAGTATGGCTATCACTAGGTCCCAATAGAACAGACAGATGTATGGAAGACTGCCTTCAAGTGAAAGGAAGGACTTTTTGAATGGTTGGTCATGCCCTTTAGTTTGACAAATGCTCCAGCCACTTTCATGAGGATGATGGACTATATCCTGCGACCATTCACCAATACTTTTGTAGTGGTGTATCTGGATGACATTCTAATTTACAACAAGACTTGGGCCGAACACTTGTAGCATATTCAGCAGGTTCTGCACACCCTGTAGCAGCACAAGCTATATGCAAACCTGGAAAAATTCTCCTTCGGCATGGACAGGGTCCATTACCTGGGATACATCATTGATCAACATGGAATACATGTGGATCTAGCCAAGATCCAAGTCATTCGTGACTATCTAGCCCCAACAAAACTCACTAAGCTTCAAAGCTTCTTGGGACTTGCTAATTTCTACCGTAGGTTCGTGTTGGGTTTCTCCCATATTGCATGGGCCCTCAGCCAAATAAACAGGGGTGGTGGTAAGGAGAAATTTGCGTGGGGTCGGTCCCAACAACAAACGTTCGATGATTTGAAGCAACACTTGTGCTTAGCCCCAGTACTTTCACTACCAAACTTGTAAAATCCCTTTAAGATTGAGACAGATGCTTCAAACAATGTTGTGGATGCCATTCTCACTCAGCACGACCACCCCATGGCCTATCATAGTGAGACACTGTCAGATACTGTCCATAAGTACCCTAATTACGACAAAGAAATGTACTCCATTGTGCAAGCATGCCACCAGTGGAGACATTACATTCTTGGGAAGGAGACAGTCATCCACACTGATCATAAGCCACTGCAGTTCATGCAGACATAGGGAAAACTGCAGAATGACCGCCATCAAAAGTGGTCCACATACTTGCAGCAATTCCACCTCAACATCAAGTATAAAATAGGAAGCACCAATCACATCATTGATTGCCTCAACAGACTGCCATTCATGGCACTCACCATGGTTCTAGACTCTTGTGGCCATGAGACATATGGATGGCCCCAACTCTATAAGACATACCCTGACTTCGCCACCACCTACCAAATGTTGGGTGAAAATGCAGTTGTCGATAATTTCCATCTTCAGGATGGGTTGTTGTGTCGTCTGGGCCATATCTACATTCCATCAAGTGAGCGAGGGAATCTGATCTGGGAAGTCCACTACAGTCGGGTGGCAGGACACTTCGGCATGGAAAAGATAGTGGCGATGCTACAGAAACATTTCTACTGACCGAAACTTCGACAGGAGGTCGACAAGTTTATCAGGTCCTACACTGCCTGCGCTATTGCCAAACCGGCCACTAAGAAATAGGGCATGTACACCCCTCTTCCTACTCCCGACAGGCCATGGGAATCCATATCAATGGACTACATGTCGGGCCTCCCATCCACCAAGCGGGGAAATGACTATGTTTTTGTGGTTGTTGATCGCTTTTCTAAGATGGCGATTCTGGTTTCTTGCAAGAAGAGAATCACAGCAGAAGCCACTGCCAAGATCTTCTTTGAATGAGTCTGGGTACATTTTAGAATCCCACAAACCATTGTCGCAGATCGGGATAGTCAATTTCTCAGCACATTCTGGTCGAGCCTCTGGTCACTGCTGGACACCAAACTCACCAAATCCACGGCCTTCCATCCCTAGACAGATTGCCAAACCGAGGTTGTAAATCGAATGATTGTTCATATCCTTCACATGTATAATTCAAAGAACTCTCACACATGGGATGAGAGCCTTCCCTATGTCCAACATAGCTACAACCGAGCCTTTCATAGCTCAACCGACCACAACCCCTTTCAAGTGGGGTTGGGATTCCAACCATTGGGTCCCATAGATGTTGCACTTCCCCTTGCGGTCACCTTGACTGACTCATCGCCTGCTCCAACTGAAGCTGACAAAGCCAACCAGTTCATTGAGTAGATCCAACACATCTGCCAAAAGGTTCAGGATATCCTACAAAAGTCCAATGACAAGTAAAAACAACGCCATGATCAACATCGGGTGCCGCATAAGTTTCAGGTGGGCGATAAATTTTGGTTGCAATTGCAAAAAGAACGCCTTATAGGACCCCATTGGAAGCTTCACCCAGTCCATTATGGACTGTACACTATCACCAAGGCCGTGGGGTATAATGATTTTGAGCTCAACATTCCTCCTTTCCTTGGCCTGCACCCAGTGTTCAACATGGATCTCCTTTGCCCTTATTTCCCACCATTATTAGACACCTCAGAAGTAGCAGAACAACTGACACCAACAGAGCTCAAACTTGACTGCATACAACATGCATCCAATAATCATATTGTGGACATATAGATCAAGGGAACTCAACAACAAAGGATCCAACTTTATCGAGTCGTCAAAGAAGGGCAACTCCTGCACCAAGGCAAGTGGCTCACCCAGGGCCAAATTCAGCAGAAATTTCCTCATTTAATGGGGGACCTCAATGCAATGCATACCATTGATTCCTAATGAGGGAGGATTGATCCAGGTGGATATCGGTGGCCACCCACCTTTTCCAACTAGCTCAAAATAGTTTTCTGACATTTTTGGCAATTTACTATTTTTAGCAGTTTTACTTCCAGGGCCATTTTGAGGGCCTAAATGAACGTTTTTTGGTATCGATCACCTCATTAATAGATAAAGGCATTATCTCCTCGACGATACCTTTCCAACGAGCTATCACACACCTAAAACGAAGATCTTATGCAAAAGTTACGACCCCGAGAAGTTGATGTATTAGCTTACCCAAACGGGGCCAACATGACTTTTGGCGCTTCATCTCCTAGGGTTAGGCTTTTGGATGTATAGGGTTTTTGAAATTCTTGCTTATTGTAAAAAGGCCTTCAGAGCCTCATCGTAACCTTCTTCTTGCGAATGCGCACTGCCATCACATCTCTTCTCAGAGATAAGCCACCACCATTCCAACAAGCTTGTTTCCGCTGCATTTTACAGTTTCAGCTTATTTCGTTATTGAATAGAAAACTAGTTTTATTGTATCTCTGTTATTTTGTGTTAAGCACTTGTTAATAATATGTATTCTTTTCGTTCTTCTCATAAAATTTGGATCACGTGCTTGCATCTGGTACCCTGCCGAACTCTAGTCTTTCCCTGCATTAAGACTTTGATTTGGATAATCGATCACATAGACGTGTAAAAGTGCCTAATCAATGATGAGAATGGAGGATGTGTTAGAGTTTTTCTCTCGATAGAGGTCCAAAAGTACTATGAAATGAGGGACCCAGAGGAGAATTTGAACACAAACTTCATGGTGAAGTTCTATGAATTCCATGACACCAACCGATTATTGGCCTCCTAGTGGAAGGAAGAAAAGAAATTTACGAACCAAAGCAATGACTGATATGGGGAATTGAATTTGAGGGAGCCATATATCTACTTAATGCCTCTAATCTGTCAATTATACGGAAAAGAATACTGCTCCAAGTTCTCGGAGCCATGGATGCCTTTGACATACATTATGGCTATTTTGGTGAATAGTTTCAACTAGGGAGAAATTATCTCCAAGCAATTGAGCACTAGTATACTGCAGGCTCAATCACCAAAGGAGGGAGAAGCACCCTCTTTTGACATGGAGTCATATCTGCTAGATGTAATCTGTGCAAGGAAATTCTTTGTTGGTATGAATATGAGCTGGCAGGTCATAGATCTTCCTGTACATGTATACGTCATCATCCTATGGGAAAAAATCTACAAGAAGTCTTATGATCTTATTTGCGATGAATTCATTGCTCAGATATATTTCATTATATTTAAAAAGGAATTCCCAAGGCAGCCAAGAAAATGATTTCGAGAGTAGGCCACTGGTACCTAGATGAGACCACCACCTATATCAAGGTGTTTAGGGCCATTGGAGCACAACATTTTCTCCCCGCTCACGTCCCAGACCGGATTGTTGTAGGAAAAATATGTTACTAGACTATCCTGTAGGGCTATAATGCCACTTTGGCTAAGGACAAGAAACGATCATTCATACCCTACGATTTCCATGTAGGGTTTTATATAGTGAAGGAAACTACTCAATTTAAACAAGATGGTTTGAGCCATCTAGAATACAGGTTCTCGACAGGTCAATTTCACAAGCATTACCCTAAAGGCCTAGTTCTGCAACATGCGTCGCAAGTCTCTTCCTGTTGGCCATATCCACATGACAAGTTTGAAGATGATATTTTTATAGAATGTGATTAGGACTGGGAGGAGGTATTACATAGAAAATATAACATGAACATGACTAATCTATGATTATGGATGAGAAGGTTGAAACAATAGAATATACAGCTCAAGAATCTCTCAGGGTTAGAGAAGAAATTAGAGTAGCAAAAACAATAGAGGCACAAAGGATGGGGTTGTTGTTACTAGAAGGAGCCTAGAGAGTCATCGAACATCTAGAGAATGATCCTCAACTAGTAGAAATGAAGAGGATCCCTCAGATGAACCAATCACAATTAGAGAGGAGCTAAATGGCTCCGAGTCAATATAACCAGAGGAAACCATTGGTTTTGGAAACCACATAGTTCCATCACCACAGGCTAGATCACCGGTGACCATTACAACCCAACATGAGAGTCCAAGAAAACCAGGTGAAATGAGTGTGACAAATCCCTTGTTTGATCTAATAACCATCTATGACGATGAACATAGATCATAGGTCTCACTAGTAACTCTGATACCAATTACAGAGGAGAAATAACATGGGGAACATCTACTCCAAGTCCTGGTGCATCAGTTCCAAACCCTTCGTAGGGAGACCATGAGGCCGAAAGTGCCTTTGAAACTGAATTTCTCTACCTGTCGGGGACCCCGAAAGACATCTCCAGGGATGATCTAGGTTCAGGTGGACAAAAAGAGGAAGTGCAACAACCAGAGATCGACACCTCAACAACTAATCACCAAGTAAGTACTGAGCCTATCAATGAATCTTCAATTTTGGTCGATACCTCACCAGTCGATGAACACCAAAGGAAGATCAACCCATCGAAACATATGGAAGAAGTACAATAACCGGTCCTAGACCAAATACATACAACATGAATCTTGGGAAACAATATTACATAGGGAGAACAAAAAATCCCTGAGCTCGTTGATGAGGTCGCTGATATATAAGTGATTTCTTACGAAAGGAAGAGGAAAGCTATCATGAGGAGAACCACCAAGAAAAGAAGACTCACATTGAATAGCTTGATTCTCATCACCACAGAGGAGACGTTTTTTAGCACAGAACATGCAAAGACATCTGAGCTCATCGACACAAGAAAGGATATCACTGATGCCACGTTGGATCATTCAAAGTGAGATAAAAAGGAACTAGCCGCTACACTGAAGGAGCTATACCATCTGCGCGGCCTGGAAAAATATTACCAAGACTCAACATAGGCCATAGTTTTTCTGAACAGTGAGTTCCAAGATACATATGCCAAGTTCACAAGCGAAAGACATATTTTCACTGCATGTTTATCCAATTAACAAGAAGATAATATTATGGCACTGGAAACCTATAAGGACATAGAGAGATGGTATGAAATGACATACCAAGATGTAGAATGAATTGATTGCATCAGTGTAGTGCAGAAGGGTCAAGACATGGAGGAGAGTGGCATTTGAGTGATGAGGGATAAAAACATCTTCTGTATTAGGACAATAGTCAAATACTGGGTAAGTATGGCCCAATAACCTCAGCAAGAGATACAGAATAAGTGAGTCGAGTGCGAAATAGGTTGTGAAAAGATCAATCAAGAGATGAAAGACATTGGCCTCCTAGATTTTGGCTCACCCAAAGACTTTGTCGACTTCCATGACATAGTCAAATGACATGCAAAACAAGACTCAACATGGGAAATGGAAATCACACAGGTGGCAAGCATGACACCGGGTCAAATACAATAATTTATGGAACATTCAATCAAGGTTCATGCATTTCTACAACATTTGAGTGTAAAAATCATCAAATAAAGAGAATGGGCAGTAGAATTGAAGGAAATCATTTCATCTCCGATGGACCAACATAGATTCCCATATGCTAAAACATGTGAGGATATCTTTGTCAAGTGTTCATAATATGAGAAGAGTCATCCACTCCAGTAGAACCACGAGATGATTTCCAAAGAACAAAGAGATCAAGCGCCACATGGAAATAATTTGTTTTACTTATGAAAAACTTGTAGCAACTATGTTTAGTTAGTGATTCTTTATAAATAGGGGTATTGACCTTTTAGGAAGGGTCGATGGTTTTGGGAAAAGACCCTATTTTTTGAGAATTGTAAAGAACTATTTCTGAACAACCTTAATTGAGAAGCTCTATTTAGAACCAGAGACAAAATTATGTTTTTCATCAAAGGATTTATGTGATTGGATTGAAGAGGAGTTACTTCCAACTTGTATTTCAGTAATTGATGTTGTAATGAGTAAGAGTTATGAATCTATTGATAAGCTATCTATTTCGATATTTTAGCAGTTCTTTTTCTCTTAATGATGAAAATCAAATTGTTGTGTTAATGTGTGTGTTAGCACTCTGTAAATTTGTTCGACTAATAAAACAAACAACAGAGGTAACCTACAAACCAAATTTAGATCCAGGTACTAGCCTGATCAGCTCTGAGAGGGCTCTCTCATGTCACTTGGTATTTATTTGAAAATCAATGGCTAGGTTTTGTTTCTTTGAAGGGGTTTTTTATAATTTTGCTGGAAAGGAAGGGGAGGCACACTTAGGGCTATGGATTCAAACTTTTGAAACGAATGGAAGAACTGACTAGTTAGTAGAATTATCCAGAGGATAAAGGCTAAATGAGGCGATAAATCTGAGTTATAATTTGCAAATTTGTAGAGTTTAGGAAGAAAATAAAACATATAACTACATCAGAGGATTAAATAAATGAATTATGAATTAGTGAAGAATAACTTAACACAATTTAAATTTTCTTCAGCCGAGAGCATCACAAGATGAATTCTGGGCCATTGACTATCCAATTTAAATAAAAGACAATGAAAATGAAATCAGAAATACAGGAAATACATTCAAAGAGAGGAGACAAAACTTAGATCACCACCATCAAAATATTTTCATGGAAACTTCAATACTTTTGCATGTGTATTCTATTCAACTTCAGAAAATTACAGTCAATTTCCAAATAGCTAAGATCATTCACTTACACTTCTGTCAACCCCTAATACATTTGGAAATCCTAATATTTATACAAGCTGAGTTCCTTCAGTTTGAAACCGATTACAATGATTACAAATAAATGTTTCGGTTTCTAAAACTGATTACAATGATTAAAATGGAACGTTTCAGTTCTGAAACCAATTATAATGATCAGCAAGAAAATTTTCTTAATTGACATTTTGGCTTCTATGGTGTTTCAATCCCTTCGTATGATTCATTGTCTTTCATTTGTTGAAATAATGTAACTGCGAAGAGAATTCTTATTATTTTGTTATTGGATTAAATCCCCATTGTGGATTAATCATGTTATTTTTGTTATTGGATTAAATCCCCATTGAGGATTAATCATGTCATTATTATTATTTTTATTATTAGATTAATCCCCATTGAGGATTAATCAAGTCGGTAATTGTATAAGGACCAAATCCCCTTTTGCGGATTGGTCATCGGACAATTACAAAGTGAAGAATAAGATGTTGGCCCCAGCAGTTATAATGAAAGGGCCAGAATTAATTAAAGGTGGATTTACCCACCCAGTGTGAGAGGTCGGCCCTGCCAGATGGTGACTCTTCACACATGCCATATTGATATAAATAAGAGGATAGCGCCTCACTTCTTACACACACTTCACTTGCTCATTCTCTTATGAGGAAAGCTGCAATTTCAAGTTGGTGAGAAGAGAAGAAGGGTGGCTCATCTCTTGGAGGAGGATTTTCTGTATTGGTTGAGTTATCTCTTGAACATTTGATAAGCTATTTATGATAAGGAAGTTTTTGCTGGGTTTTCTTCCCCTAGAGGGTTTCCCAGGATAAATGTTGTGTCTCTTGTGAATGTGTA